>JAHWXV010594776.1:0-20598 GCA_024586415.1 Phrixothrix hirtus | reverse complement strand
CAATAACTCACTTCAACGAATTTTCTCAGAGAAACCAATTAGTTCATGTAATATAGAATTACAGGCGCTAGAAACGTGGTGAGTTTAAAAAAAATCGTTAAAACCGTTTTCGAAAAAATTGCAAAAAAACTTAAAAATCACAAGAATAAAGTGGCACTTCCGGTCATTCGATTTTAACGAAATTCTTACAGGAAAGTGCCAAGGAAGGAATAAACTTATATATAAAATTTCACTTTTCTACAATGTTTGGTTTTTGAGATATCTTGACAACTATGTACATACACACACACAGACCAATTTCTAAAAACATGTTTTTCAAACTCAGGGGACCTAAAAACGTGTATTTCCACTAAAAACTGGACATCGAAAATTTAACCAAAAACATGACTTTCTCTATACTATATTTCATATACGTAAGAGAAAGTAATAAGAAAAGAGTTACTGCAGATTGGTATACTACCATTTGCTTGCCGACTATGCTCTCAAAAGTGCAGATAAAACAAATTGTTCTGCATCATGACAATTCTCCGGCACATGCTGCAAAGTTGACAACGGAGTTTCTTCGATCTGCTGGAATCAAGTTAATGTGACATCCACCTTAGAGCCCCGATTTAGCTCCATGTGATTTCTTCCTCTTCCTAACTATTAAGAAGAAATTATGTGGAATCCATTTTTCAACATCAAAGCACGCTGTAAAGGCATTTGAAGAGCAAATTAGCGCAATATCCAAAGAAATCTGGGCTGACTGTTTTATGGAATGGTTTTAGAGGATGTCAAAGTGCGTGAAATGTATACGAGAGTACTTTGAAAAGTTATAAATATTGTTTGTTTAAATATGTCTTGTTATTACCCTGTATTCAGAAATATATAGTGTAGCCCTCGTACAAAGCATTACAACAGGAAGCATCTTGGCAAGAACCCATTTTTTTAAATTTTGTTTCGTTATTTATTAAAAAAAAGCCATAGTTTGAATTAAAACACATACACTTCATATACTATAAACTGTTTATAATTAGAAAATGGTAATTTTGTAATTATTCTAATTAATAGAAAATGACAATTTTGTAAATATTTGAAAAAATATTTATAAAAAGCAATTTTCAATATTCAAAAATTCTTTTGGTCTTTGCGCGTACAGATTTAAAATTCAACTGAGTACTTCTTTCAATATTCTGTCATCTAATCATGCTTTTTGAGATTTTATGTCAATTTCTTTAAATTCCCCACCATACCAATGATCACATGCCAAAATGGATTTTTGTGTTATTAGACATTCAGTCATTGTGAACCTTTTGCTAGTCACTATAATTTAAAAGTAACAGATTTTAGTTGAAATAAAAATCACTGTAGTTGTGTAATGCTTCCATTGCTGATGATCGGTTTACATGTCATTGGATACTTTCCAGTTGTGCTCATGATGTATATACATGTACTTCACATTATTTCATTTTTAAGCATTAGCATTTGTTCAGTTCTGTGGTGTAGTTTATGTATTCATTCTTAGCGTATAATAAGGACTTAAATTTTCTAAAAACTCAGACAATTTAATTTCATCATGTCTGATGATGTAGCGAGACCTTCTAAATCAAAAATACCAAATAAAGCCGCTAAAGTCTTTTATAAACATCTTGAAACTGACTTAGTTACAAAAATTACTGTACGATGATACAGAACGTCCTACTTTTATGCGAATAAAAAAGAAATCAGTGAAGATTATTTCTGACAGTGAAATTCAATAAGATTTGTCTTTAGAAATACCACAGACAATTATATATAATATTCATTTTATTACTAACATTAATTTAAAAAATTTTAATTATATTGGTGACGTCTAAAAACATCATGAGTGCCAGGGTAAGAATTCGATGGCACAGTGTAGATGACATCTAAACATGTCATCAAAAATATGTTACTTTTAAGCAAATTTTAAAACAGAGAATTCAGAAAATACCTAAAAATAACAAAAATAAAGTTGTACTTTCGGTTATTCAATTTTACACAAATTCTTAATTTAGTATACAAAGGTAGCTAGGACCTCAAATATAAATTTTCATTTATCTAGGACTTTCAGTTACATAGTTATTTTATTGACAGTTAATGGTTACTCGTTTTATGCCCATTTTTCTGAGAAACCATCTTAACTATGTGAAAAGGCATTAAATGTTTAAGAAATACAATAAATTTTAAAAAAAATCGTTAGAGCCAATTTCGAGAAAATCTTAAAAAACCAAAAAACGACAAGAGTAAAGTGGCACTTCCGGTTATTGAATTTTAGTGAAATTGTTGCAGTCTCATGCAAGGATGGATACAAACTCAAATATAAAATTTCGTTTATCTATGACTTTTTGTTTTCGAGATATTTTGTTCACACAGATAAACCAATTTTTAAAAACTTGATTTTCGGACTCAGGGAACCCAAAAACGTGTATTTCCACTAAAATTTCTACATCAAAAATTTTGGGCGAAAACAATACTTTATACTAATTTCATATAGGTAAGAGAAAGTAAAAAGATTCTTAATTAGTAAAGATGTCGTTATATCCACTACCTCAGAGAGGAAAAAAATAATTTTTCTTGTAAAATGGCGACTGTTTGAAAAAAGGTCGATTTTTTACCTATTTTTTTGACTTTTCGGAATTTTTGAAAAATATTAAAAATCAAAATTTCGACTTAATTATGGTAGGGGCTATATAAAAAAGGTTCATACTAAATTTCAAGTAAATCGGTTCATTAGAACTTGAGATATCATGTCAACCGTGTTGAAAAAACTAGTTTAGAGAAAAACACGTTTAAAGTTTTGAGTAAAGTTTCAGGCAGTCTAATTCATAAAATGTGACGTTATACTTACATTTTCTTAATCTGCGATTCCTGCTACTTCAAAATATTCATTTTCCAAAGTTCTTTCTTCTAGTTGAGCAGTCCTAGCTTCCTTTGAAGCATCAGAAGCACAAATTTCAGGGTGTTCAATCCGAGTTGTGTCCCACCTTGCAGCGAATGCATGAGCTCCAGGATCAATTGTGATTCCCATGATATTCATCATTTTTAAAATGGGTATGAAGTCTTCATTAAAAATGCAAACTGCTACATAATTTGCAATTTTAATTGGCCATGTTCCCACGTGTATATGTTTTGGTGCAAAAGTCCATATCAATGAATTTAATGATTCATTGTTATTCTGAGTTTCTATGCCCAAACATCGTTCTAATAAGATTTCTGAGACTTTCATAGATTGGTTTTATAACTTTCAATACTTCGTCAGTTAGAAGAGGATTTTCGTGGACAAAGTCATCAAGAGTATCTTCAGCTACTGTTTTTTGCCATTTGCTCCAACTGGATGAATCTGGTGGGCAATTCATAGGGTCAGGATTTTCATTGGTTGAATTCTTATGAAAGTAAGTTGCCCATATGTCTCTTTTCATATCCTCAATTGAATCTGGATTCTGACGAATAGCTAAGCCATAATATAGAGATAATTCATTGATAATTTTATCCGTTAATTTACTGGCACCTCTGCCACCATTACCTTTATAATCTTTTTTAGCTTTACGTAATATTGAACCCATATGCTTTTGTACATGCCCAACACTCTCCTATTTTTCAACTATAGGATCATCATCATAAGGATTCATCTTGAGAATACCTTTGAATGTCTTTGAGTCACCATCTCCTATGTATCTCACATACTTGACTCCGTGTTTTTGTATAGATCTCTTAACCTCCATTTTCTCAGCACTTCCTCTATGGTTTATTGTACAAAAATCTTGACGTCCTTTGTACCAGTGTTTGTAGGCATTGATGTCAGATTTTTTTGCCCATAGATTACAGCCTTGTCAAAAACTAGATTTCACTACTGTATTTACAACTTTCTTGCTGTATTTACCTACAGGCATAGTAAGTCCAAAAAGTGAATTGAGTCCTCTTTTTTTCAAGTACTATCTCCAGAAACTGTCAAATGTGTTGGATTAGCATCGGGATCAGAGGCTGATATTAATTTTTCTTCTTCTACAGCTTTTGAAATAATTTGATTATAAACAGCTGATGTAGCCGAATATAAATTTTTAAGGCAACTGTAGTATCTGCTGATTGTCAAACCTTAACAAATATTCATCATACTGCAGAATATATTTATACCTTCTCTTCCGACTCCTAAAAGTCTCATAGCTGTAACGAGTCTGTGATTTACTTCATATGCCTTATTAATGAATGGACTTGATGGAATATACCGTACATCTGCACAACTGCATTGCACTGCAATTTTGAATCCTAATCCACGAGCGGCAGTCCAAGAAAATTTAATTTTTTGGTTGCATGTAGCACATAAAACTAACAAGGAAAGTAATGTAAAAGAAAAAAATTCTAAAATGCAATAGCCGTAATTATTTCCAATAATAACCTCTTCGTCTCCCGATTTCTTTAATTTTACTGTTAATGTACTGGTAAAACTTGTTTCTTCTCCAACAGTATGCCCAGAGAAATTATTTCAGAAAATGATGCTGAAGAGTGAAGTGTTAACATATTAAAAGTGGTCTTTCAGCAGAAAAGATCTAACTGAGCCGGAACATCTCAAATCAAAAGAAAAAAAGGATTAAAGTGGATGCTGAAAAAAGTATCTCTTGAGACGACTAATGCCTGCCATTTTGTATAATACGAGGGCGGTTTGATAAATGGCTGGTTTGAACATGAGAACACAACTTTTTCTTCAAAATTTCATTTTATTTCTTAACATAGTCTCCTTTTAACTTGATACACTTAGTCTAATGGTTTTCCAATTTCATTAAGCCATCTTTGTAATATGATTTATCAAATCCTTCAAAATATATATCAGTTTCCCATTCAACTTCCTCATTTGATTTGAATTTCCTTCCACCAAGCCATTTTTTCAGGTTTAGAAACAGGAAGTAGTCACAGGGAGCTAGATCAGGAAAATATGATGGATGCGGAAGCAATTCGTAATGTAGTTCATCCAATTTCTGTTGAGTTTTCCATGATGTGCGAGCTGGTGCATTGTCATGATGAAAAATCACTTTCTTTTTTGTCAAATGTGGTCATTTTTTCTTTATTTCAACGTGAAATTGGTCCAGTAATGCCACATAATAATCTCCTGTGATTGTTTTTTGCGTTTTAAGATAATCAATGGGTATTACACCTTGTGCATCCCAAAAAATAATCGCAAAAATCTTTCCAGCTGATGCAACCACTTTTACTTTCTTCAGTGCACTTGAACCACCTTATTTTGATTGTTGTTTTGTTTCAGGTGTATAGTGGTGGATCCATATTTCATCTATGGTTATGAATTTACGCAAAAATTTATTTGCATTACGTTGAAACATCGCCAACCATTGCTTTGAAATGACAACACGATCGCAGTTGCTTTTTCATTTGTAAATGTTTGTGCAAAATGTTACCCACACGTTCTTTTGAGATGTTTATGATGTTAGCTATCTCACGCACTTTCACTCATAGATCTTCCAAAATGATATCATGGATTTTATCGATCATTTCTTTGGTGGTCACTTCGATTGGTTGACCTAAATGATGTTCATTAATTGTGCTTGTACGACAACGTTTAAACTCTACAAACCATTATATCACAGTTAAATTCACTAGAGCAGATGTGCCATAATATTTATTGGGCCTTTCCTTTGTTTCTTTCGCAGTTTTTCCACACAAAAATAATGCTTAATCAATGCACGAAATTCGTTTTTATCCATTATTTTAACACAATCACAAGTTGTTCACTTTTTATAGCTGTTAAACATAAACTAAATGACATACAGTGCTAAAAATGTACATACAGTCTACTAACAGTTTGCATTGACAGAAGTAATATACATTCAATGATCAGTTGCGCCATCTCTTGGAAACCGGCTAATTATCAGACTGCCGTCGTATAATACTAAACAAAATCAACAAGCCAGATGTTGGCCCTGATTGGTGTAGTCGTTAACATATTTTCTTCTATACCCAGAGGCCATGAGTTCAAACCTAAATGAGAACTGTAAATTTTTCAATGAAGAAAATTATACTAACATGCCTTCTTCTCAGATAAAGAAGTAAATTGTAGGTCACACGTCAAAGAGATGTTTGATATGTTAAAAATTATTGTATAACGGAACTTTAGACTCACCAAAATTATAGTAGACATGGCAAAATAGTCATGGTAGTTGAAGCCAAGTGAGCCTAAGGAATTTTTACATCTCAAAGCTTCAGTTACAAAACAAATGAACAAGAATAGCAATATAGTTAACACACCCGAAAGTGAAGAAGAATCTGTTGGATTAGTGAGCTCAATAGATACAAAATATAAATTACAGGAAGATATAGATAGGGAAACTGGTCAATCAAATAGAATTAAAGAAAATATTGGTAATTTCTGTTTAATAGGAAACAAAACCACTGTATTGTGAAACGAAGATTGTAAAGTTAACTATTATTATTTGTTGCAACAAAAGGTTTTAATTTCAAATAGTCCATCATAATTTTGGTCTTTTTTAATTTCACATCATCTGATAATGAAAATTATACTGCACCCCTTTTTGGAGTTACTTGAAAAATGACACTTTATACAAAAGTTGATAACTAAATTTCTTTCAACAGGCATAAAACATTCATATGTATCCAAAGTAATGTTTTAATATATTTACATACATACTTCAGTAGTGTATTGAAATTATATTTTGTGTTAATAAGTTATTATATGTTATATTTAAAGGTTTTATTTTTATTGTTTATCAGATTTTTTAAATAACAACTTTTTGCAAGCACTGCTAAGTATACAATGCATTTTTTAAAGAGTGAAGTATCAAGGTTATTCAGATTTTGCAGCTTGTCTTTGATTTTATATAAAGTGCCATCTATTTGTAAATTGAAGAAATATCTCAACCAACTTAATTTATGACATCAACCCTAATTTTATAAATTTGTATCAAAGATATCATTTATCAGATGAAGTTTAATTTTACTTTAGATTTGTTGAATTAATTTAGTATTTGCAGAGAAACATGTTATATTGTTAACATCATATTTTAGAAGCCAATTTCAGCTGCTTTTGACTAGTGTAATAAAACCAATTTATACAGGAGAAACGTTGAAATGTACAATTCGATATGAAAAAATAGCAGGGCATGCATATTCGAGGTTTTAAGTTTACTGGTGACCAGTGTGACATCAAATTTAGAAATTTAAAGAAGACAATAATAACCAAACTGGCCAAAATAGTATTACATGGCCATACTTTGAAGCATTTGATAAAAGTATTTGCCAAGTCTCCAGATGTAATGTCTCTTGCTACTACATATAATCTTGGTAGGCCACCTTCACAATCTGAAGAATCAAGTTCCCTTACTGTTATTGCAAATGTTTATATGTCACAATTCATGTTATATATACTTTATAATCATTGCTTATAGGAAAGTGTGGTATCTAAAAACTATACTAACACAGTTCAAGGTACCTAATAAAAGAAAACAATTGTATGACGAACTGCAATGGATAAAAGATTATCGCTAGGAGCACAACACAACTTATGAAAAAATGTCTACTTAAAGAAATAATCGATTTATTAAAAAATTAAACTGTAAAATACTGTGAAATAAACAATACAAAATCATATTTATATTTATTACAATTATAATTTAAAAACTTTATGTACCATATAACAAATCGGTGATGGCATTTCTTTCTGTTATATCATTTGCACTAACTGCGTTAAAAAACCTTTTTCGTTGAACACTGTCATCTTTTTGGGCGACTTCAATAGTATCATATTTTAGCATACAAATATTATAAATAAATAAATGTATATTTACGGATTAATACCATTATAAATGTTTTATAAATCTATATATACTGGGTGTCCGCAACAGAATCCTTAGGCAAGCTATAACCTCCATAGTTTCTAAGACTGGAAAATGAAATTTGGGAGTAGTATTATATTGGAAGTGCTGTCCATTTTCCATTATTCGATTTTTTTACCATATCCAGTTTATCTGGAAGTAACCCCAGTTTTGAAATTTTAAATGGGACACTACATTTTTGGATTTTGCAGATAATCTTTAAAAGTTTCTAAACCTGCTAGATTCATTTGCAACCATTTTTATGTAATAGGCACATACCTAGAAATTTGTGTATCTTTGCTAATAATAGACCGATTTTGCTTTGAAACACAATCAACTTGTCGTAAAAAGTAGCATTTAAATACTGGGTGTCTAAAAGACGTTGCTTGGCAAAAATTTATTGAAGAAAATGTGATTTTATAAATTTTGAACGTGGTAGAAAATAAAATAATTAAAAAAACTTCCCCACTTTATTTTTTTCTTATTTATCTAGTTAATTTCATATGCTCAATAAATATTATTATTATTATTATTATTTAAGTGCTGTCATGGCACTCTAAAAATCTAGTAAACTTAAAAACTTTAAAAATAAAGAAGTATTTAAAATTATCTGCAAAATCCGAAAATATATATACAGGGTGTCCCATTTAAAAGTTCAAAACAGGGTTACTTTCGCATAAACCAGAAGTGATGAAAAAGTGTCAAATAATAGCAAATTGACCACTTTTCCAATACAGTACTAGGTACATCCAAATTCCATTTTTCAGTCTTAAAAACTATGGAGGTTATAGCTTGTCTAATGATGTCATTGGCATATGTTATTTATAATTGACCTTCCCTAGCTTTTTTTTTACATATCCTTTAAAAACATTCAATGTTACAAACATTCTAGTGGGCCCATTGTTGATGGAATAATTTAGTAATGAAGTTGGGTTAAGAATCAAAAAATAATGAGATAATGTTTAAGTTTCCCAATTGAATTTATTTTTATTTAAGCTGTATAAGCTTCGTAAATAACCTTGAGGTAATTACATCTTCAGTTTTGATTATGTTGGATTATAAATTTTTTTGGACAGTGTGTTTTAACTTTTTATCAGGCATTTTAATAATTTCAAAAGTCATTTAATTTTTAAACATATCTTGTTAGTTAAAGGATAAATAATAAATAAACAAAACAGTTTAAAATAAAATAATAGTCAACAATTAAGAAGATTTTTTAACATCACGATTAAAACAAGGAAATGTAGTAATGAAACGAAGTTCATATAAAACAAAGTGCTTTTGCATTATGACATGAATGCATACAGGTCAAGGGTACATCTTAGGAAATTTTTACAACTGACTGAGCTACTAATTTTCCTAAAAATGCTGGCTTAAATTATTGTAATTTTCAAGTCTATTTGATTAAAAATTGTACTGGGGTTTTTTGTAACTTCTTTAATGGAACTTCACTGTTATACCATGTATACAAGAACTTTGGATACTTTATGAACATAATTCCAATCTATAGTTATAAAAATATCATTTTTCTGCAATAAGCCTACAAACATTTAATGTAACATACTTAATTGTTCTTTATAATTTTCCATTTACCTATAAACCTATTGATTAACCAACATACTTAAAACTACTAACAATTGCAATTCAGAATTTAATGTATGTCACTCCATATCATCTTTATTCTGCATTGTTAAAGAAGGTCCTATAATTTGAAAATGTATATTTACAAACTGCATATGTATAACGTAAACATTTCAAGTGCAAGTACAAATTGAGAATGAAGTTAGTTTCATATACCCCTATTTTTATGAAATGGTAAATTTTGTAATTTTTAGAATTTCAATTACTTTGATGCTTTACTATAAAAAATAGTCACTGTATAAATATGCCATAAATTATAATTTCTAAGTATATCTTTATTTGGGATATTTCTTCCTGTGGTGTAAAATCGACGAGAGTAACAAATTGGTCCAAAACATTAATCATGGTGCATTTTGCAGTCTGTGAAAACCAGGCCATTGAATGATGTGATTTTCAAACCACTTATCAAGGGTTAAAGTAACCTGAAACAATTTGTGCTGAACAAGCTACAGATGGATATTCTAATATTTTTGAACAACTCAATATCAATTTTTACATTGTGCAATATTATTGAATGTTTAGTCTGGTCTGAATAAATAACATGCAGTAACATCAAATTTGACATTTTAAATTAAAATTTAGAGCAAACATTAGGTAAGTTTTTAAGTTTTTTACTTTCTAAATTAGAATTAATTTTAATTTTTTCAATTCCATGAATTTTAAACTATAAATCCACAGTTTGTATTACAAAAAGTGTTTCTTATAATTAATAAACACTATGACATTATTTATTTCTGCAAGTGATAATTTATTTATTTTAACTTAAAATTTAATTTCAAAAGATGTTTCTCAATTTTTGTTAGCGTTTTATAGAAATCGAACAAACCTAACGACCATTGTAAGTTTCAATTGCGCCGCATATGTTATTTCTTTCTTTACTGTAAGTTATCTGAGTGAAATGCAAGATTTGGAAGCGTTCGAGAATTTAACATTAAACGATGAATTGGATGAAAATAATATAGATGACGTCAGTTGTCAATGTCCTGAAGCCCCAGAAGGAGGGTTTGTAAAATATAAAATATTCGTATACAGCTAATTTAAATATCTCGATTTCTGCAGTGAAAAGATGATTCAAAATAATCAAGCACCGCTATTAAAGTCTATCGAATTAATTGGGTATGTTAAGTTTTATCGGCATTTAAAATTTGAGGTTATATGTTTTGTCATTTAGATACCGTGGTTCTTTAAAATCCGAAAAAGATTTAAAAGTATGCTTAGAAGAAGGTCCAAAAAATATCGAATTTACTAAACTAATAAGTTTTCTTACAAATGAATTGCGCACACTTTGTAACATTGATGAATGTGTAAATGCAATCACAACACCGGAAGACTCTGTTTCATTTATAATGGAAACCAGTTCATTTCTAACAGAATTAGGTACATAAACTTATTGTCTAGAAATAGCTTTGTAAATTTAAATTAACTTAAAGGTTGCCCACACACATCATTAACGCAAGGGCATGTATCGGATCGATTATGTTCACTTGAAGAGAGATGGTTACTTATTGAATATTTAATAACAGAACTTTGTGCAGCTAGAATTTTGGCAGAGGATCGACCCGAAAAAAAGATGGAATTAAAATTGGTGAGTGTAATATTTCAGTATCTCTTTCAAATAATACTGATCAACTTTTAGCAAGAATCATCACAAGCTGCCGATTTACGCAAAATATTACAAACACTAAATTATCCAAAACCGCCTTCTAATATTACTATGAAAACTTTAATGCAGAAAGTGTGCCCATCAATTCAAAATAGAATTCAAAAAGCACATGCCGATCTTTTGGGTAACCCGATATTTAAGGGTACATTATCTGAAAAACAGTGGGAGAAACTTGCCGATGTACAACAAGAACTTCATGAAGATTATTTAATAAGACGTGAAATGCTGCTTAAACGACTTGATTGTACCATTCAATCATTTCAGGTTTGGATAATTCTTTACATTTCTTATATATAGCTACTTATCCATGTTTTTAAATCTCTAGCTTGGCTAACTTAGGTGTCTGTTTGAATTATATTGGCCTTGCTTACATCGACAATGAATTGATTCTGTAACTAAAGTTTAGCCGGGAAAAAATATTTTGATCTAACAAATGTTAGCTTTTACACATTGAGAACATTTTCATTTAAGCATGTAAATCCTCAGTAGTGTTTAGTTTCGTCCTTTATTTTTCTGTAGTACTCAACTAAGAGTAAAGCATTTTGATGCACTAAACCAATAGTTTGGATATAGTATGAAGTTGGTCCTTTGAGGTTTATAGTTGTAGGTGGTAACATCATAATATATTCCTTTCCATGAGTGAATGACCTTAATGCCTGCTTTTTAATTAGGCAGGGCTCACATTAACATGCTGTGCATAAAATCCTTATGTATTTATATTCAGTGCCTGAAAACTGCAACTTTTATTTTCAGGAAATTACATTTCCCCTTCATTATAAATTAAATTTTTAACCCTCTGTTGGTTGCAGCGTATTTTTTTCACAACATGGTGTAATGTATCATAATGTACACTTGATTAGTTAAAATTGTTATGTGCAGGGGGTTCCTCCTTATCTAGAAAACCTGAAAAACATGAAATTGTCAAGGAATTTTGCAAACATCCCAATTTAACAAAAATCGATAAAAGTCTGGGAATTCTACAGGGTTGCTTTGAAATACTTTCAGATATTTTAACTGCTTATTCCATACATTTATAAAAAAATAATAAAAAAATTAAACGGCTTAAACTTGGAAAACTTTTTGAGAACTTCTGATTTGCAATACGTATGGTCACAAGTTTTATAACAGTTTTCGATGACATCATGTATGTTTATTCCAGTCTTGTATTGATCAACATTCAGTATAATTGAAATTGATTAAAAAACTACATTCTGATTTATTAAATTAGATTTAGTTGTGCAAGTTTTCAAACATATTTATTATCCACTTTTCCAGTGCTTTTTATGGAAGTAAAAATTATCAAAAAACGGTAAAAACTTAGTTATTAAGAGAAAATAAGGCTTATTTTATACAATTAGTTTGTTGTTTCTTTTCATTATTTTTAAACTATAAGCTTTATTGAGAAAAGAAAAACACATAATATCCCTTTAGAATATGTTTTTGTATATTTTGTTAAAGTTTAAAAAAATTGGAAAACAATTATCAGCTGTTCAACTTTACATAGATAATTTGAATTTATTTATTACTCAATTTTGGAAATATTAAAAAGAAAAATAAAAAGGGGAATTTTCTCTTGACCGGTAAACAACCTTTTAGAATTAAAAAGGACTTACCTGAAGCAACTGCATTCAATGTAAATGTTATCACTAGTAATTATTTGTTTGTAAATTAAATGATCAAATGTAATATTTTAAGAATGCTTGCATGTAAAAATTAGGTCATTTATTTGTGGTGGTATAGGTCAAGCACCCATTTATTACTAAATAAACAACGGAATTCGATATGTTGTTTTAATTTGTTATTTCAGCAAATAGATTTGTAGTTTCTCGACTGTTTGTAATGAATTAATTGTGACAAATTCCAGCAGTTCATCAAATGCTTTCATGTGCAAAATTTTTCAAAAAAGGCTTAATGGAATTTAATAATCTCAAAAATGTATCTTTTCTAATACGTAGAGTTGCCGGTTTAGTTTTAACAACTATTTCAAAACAACCCTGTATAATGATTCATGGAAAAAATTTTAGTTTTTAAAACACCAAAATTTCTTACTTTATTAGACTATAGCGTCACAAAATAATGAAAACCTTTGTGGAGATCAAAGTAATTGTATGAATTACAGGGTGAGATCTTTCATCTGGTCATTTTTATTTGTAATCGGTTGATTGCGTTTGTTAGAATTTACATTATTTGTGCATACAGTTGATAAATAGTGTAAATGGTTTATAAATTACTACTTGTATCATTCTGGTAAAAAAGTATCTAATCTAACAGTTTTATTTATTGGACTAATAAAATGCAAATAAACATATTGCTAGAAATAAAACCCTGCATGGGTCAAGGAAAAGGATGAACAGTAGGGACCCTTTAGTTTCCCTGAGGAGCTGGGTTCACTCTTGCAAGCTATATCATATTCTGATGCCTACTGACCCCAAAGGAGTATCTTTCTGGAAAGAAGAGCTCTGTTGAAACCTGGAACGCATGCCTGAGCCATTTTGATACTTAAGCAACCGGAGGAGGGTTAAAAATTCTGTAAACTGAATTTCACTTAAAATATACATCTTCATGCTCATGTGTACTTATAATTAAATAATTTATTCACACAGTGCATGTGAGCTCGTAATTCTTTCCTAATGGCATCTTTTGTTAGAGGACATACTTTGATTATACCACGATTCACTTTTACCTTCACTGTGGTGTTACTGGACTCTAGATTTCTAATCATCTGCACAATTCCCATCCAGTCCAAGACTATAGTTATAAAAATAATGGCTGTTACCTTAATTTACTCATTATTCAGAGATAATATCTCACTTTTACTTATTTTTGATTGTCTATTATACAGTAGAACCTTTAATTTTATGTACTTCTATTTTATGAAATTTTCCATTTATAATAATTGAAGAGAAGAGACTAACTTTATAAATGCACAATCTTCTAATTTACATCCGAAGCTAATTGTGTTAAAGGGATAGCCGACTTCACACCAAATGCATAAGCATTGATTTTTACCATTTCTCATAATTTTTTCGTCATGATTAAGTGTATTTATTGAATTGTTTAGATGTTTTTATTATATTATTATTAGAACGCAAGTTGTTGGTCATAGTAGAGATACAAGTGCTGACTTATTCACTCTCGGTTAAATTTATCCATATGTTAATTGCCTCAAACACCATTGTACTACAATGATTATTTTGGAAACTAACAGGAGGTGGATAAACTGGTCCTAAATCTTAAAATTGAAATTAACTTTACTTGTGATTAACAACTGGTCATTGTAGCTCGTTTCTTCTCACTTCAATTGAGCTATGCTACATTTTTCCCTTGCAATATGAACTTAATTAAGTAAAAGTTTGTAGGAATCATTTAATTTTAATTTAATCCATTATTATTTTAAAATAACATTAAGGTTGCTGTTTTATACATTTTTACCAACAAATGTTTTTAGTGGTCAGGTAGAACAAAAGGGTCAGACAATTTATTCAACAAAGCATATTCTGATAAACGAAAATTATTAAAAACTGAACCAGACATTGATCTTTCTGACTTGATCGCATCACGAGATGATCTTGCCGTTATTGAAAAAACCAGTAGTGCAAGTGTCCGAAAAAATACTAAATCTTCAGTCAACGATGTTATAATTGGACGGGTAAAGTAGACAATTTTATTAACAAATTTTACAAGTGACTGTTTCAGGTTCCAGATAGAGGTGGACGTACATCAGAACAAGCACCACCACCACCAGAGATGCCCCCTTGGCAACAACGCTCTGCTGGTGGTGGTGGTGGTGGCGGCGGCGGCGGTGGTCGAGGTGGTTATCAAGGACAATTTGGTGGGCGAGGTGGTTCAAATTATTCACGAGGTGGTGGTATGCAAAGTAATTATGGAAGTCAACAGAGCAGTTATGGTGGAAATCAGCAAAGTAATTATGGAATGAGCCAACAAAGTAGTTATGGTGGAGGTCAGCAAAGTAGTTACGGGGGAAACCGACCAAATAGTTACAGTGGAGGCCAACAAAGCAATTACAGCAGTTACTCGAGCAACAGTTCATTTTCTCAGGACAACAAAGGAAGCAATCGGGGATCTTTTGATAGCGCAGGAAGTTACGGACGTGGAGACTATACACAAAGCAGCAGTGATTACTCCCGTGGTGGAAATGATTATTCCCGCAGTGGAAATGATTATTCTCGTGGTAGCTATTCACGTGACAAAGACTATTCTAAAGGAAGCGGAACTTATTCACAAAGTTATGAGAAACCAACACAAAAATATGACAGTTATTCACAAGGTAGTCGAGGGTTTGATAGTGCAGGAAGTTATGGGAGCCATTCTCAAGATTATCAGGAACCAAAGCGTGTCAAGACTTTCGACGAATTTCAGCATAAAAAAACTTCATATGCAGATGAATATGTCCAAGATAGTCAACACAATAAACAATTCAATTCACGCGATAGAGAAAATCGAAGTCGAGGAAGCTATAGTGGCAAATCTAACTATCGTAGAGGAGGAGGTGGCGGAGGAAGTTATCGATAATTTATATTTTATGAAAACTACATTAATGCTTGATTTTTATCTGTAATATTTGAAATTTTTTTAATTTGAGTTTTAGTGCATAATTATTAATGGAAACTATACTTCATAAATAGTATTTTATAGAGTGGAAAATTACATAAGTTAGTATGTATGATTATACTAAGAAATGCCAATAACAAGTAGATGAATACTTGAAATATTAACGTACTTGTTCATCACTTTTTTTGATGTAGCGCATACATATTAGGATTAGAGTTTTTCCTGTATAGCTTTAAATTTAGCAATTAAAAAATTTTGCTTTACTTCATAATCAACTACAAAACTTGTTTTAGTTTTAATTAAACAAATCAAAATACAAATATTAATTACAGACAAGTTTAGCGAGTTCTGCTCTTTACTATAAATTGTGAGTTGCCAATCAATTGAATTGAATATTATTAATTAGTTAACTGATTTTTAATCTTAAATATTTATAATTATCTGCATAGGTATGTTTGTTTACAAACAATAAATATCATTCATTTAAATTTAATGTAAGTAATGAAATCTACGAACATTAATCCAAACTGTGAATTCTGTATTAAAATTAAGTGAAATCACTGATTTGTAAATGTTTGTGAAACGGATTGTATATTCCATTTCCTGTTCTTTTTCAATCTCATTGGATGAGTTTAGCAAAGCCCAGTGCTTATGTCTTGGCACAAATTCTCATGAATTTGAATCTTCGACAAGACAATTAATAATCAAAATGGCTGGGCCTGGCTGAATACACCTGGTAGTAGATCTTGCTTAAAGGAAATAAAAAGTATGATATTAAAATTTGTCATTTAGTTTTTGAAGCAAGCGTTTGGTCTGAAAACAAAGTTAGTCCATGGCTACATTAAAGTCAAAATGGACGTGCAAGCTTTTTTGTACTCATTCAGTTTGTATATGTTAGCTATATTAGGTGTTAACAAATATGATTCAAAGTATCGTGTATTCTTAATAAATAAAAGACTTGTCTGCAACACAAAACGTATGTTTATTTCTCAATTAAACTATAGTAAATTATAAAATGAAATATTTAATAATTATTTATTCTTTAGCTGTTACGAAGGGAAAGGTTCATAGCTTAATTGTGTTAAGGGATTACTGCTCTGTTCATTAGATATCAACATTTGTAGTTATTTTACTATTCTTAAGATGTTTATTTATGAATATTCAACACAAAGGGATATAAAAACATGGTATTATATTCAAATTTTCAAAGTGTTTTACTAAAATTATAATTATTATTACCAATACACAGTAGGTATCTTTTAAATTTAATTCTAACTTTGGTTTTCATGAAATTTGTAAAATTATCTTATATTGATCAAGAAATGAAATAAAATGTTCTTCACAAATTTGTGTAGCGTTCATTTTGAAACGATAATGCTGACCTTAAATTCCATTTCAGACCCAATTATATATAAATAATTGAATAAAAAGTTTTATTATATAAAATAAATTTAGACGAAGTTCCGTAGAATTATTTTCAGTTAGATAAATTACCGAAAAATCGATTTACTACATCAAGTTTTCTTGTATTAGTACCAAGCGGAATAGTAGTCTGCAAATGTTTCTATTGCAAAAGTTATAATCCATAGATGGCGACAACAAATTATAGCTATAAAATGTAGCCAACTATATAAAGTTACTTTTCTCCAAAAATTCATACAATTCTCAATATTTAACAAAATTTTAATTAAAGTCCCAGTTATTTGTAAAAACAATGCCTAAAAATAAAGGTAAGCTGTAGTTTCATAACATTTCAACAGTTTTTACTTATTAATAATTCTAAATTGATCTTCCTGATATTGACATATTGCATAGATAGTACTGTCAAATCTATAAAGGGTTTACTCTACAAATATGTGTGTAATAAATTTCAGGTAAAGGGGGTAAAAATCGTCGGCGGGGTAAAAATGAAAACGAAACTGAGAAACGTGAATTAGTATTTAAAGAGGATGGCCAAGAATATGCACAAGTAACAAAAATGTTAGGCAATGGTAGATTAGAAGCGATGTGCTTTGATGGTGTTAAACGACTATGTCATATTCGTGGCAAACTTCGCAAAAAAGTCTGGATCAATCAAGGTGATATCATTTTAATTGGGTTAAGGGATTATCAAGATTCAAAAGCTGATGTTATTTTAAAATATACTCCGGATGAAGCAAGAAATTTAAAAACTTATGGTGAATTCCCAGAAACAGTCCGCATTAATGATACTGTTACATTTGTTGAGGACGGATTTGATGAAGACATTGAATTTGGTGATGATATTAGCTCTGGAGATGAAGCTGATCCTGTCGATGGTGTAAGTACTCTTTTGTGTATGCATATGTAAATTATTTGTTAATTGAACTTAAATTTGTTACAGATCTGATCGATTTACAAGAAATTTTTGACACTCTTAAAGATATTTTGTACAGAGGTCACTTTTATAATATATTTAATTTTTAGTATTAATGTAAACATTCTACGAATAGAAATATTACTGTAATTAATACATTCGTGCATTTTTTTTTTAGTAATTAATGTTTTGATAAATGTATTCATTTTTAAATAGTTTTAGTACTTAGATTGAAAATATCTAGTCATATAAGCACAAAATTCTGTTACTACCATTTTAAACGTGAGAATTCATGTCTGTTAACCATATAAGGTTAAGTAAATTGTACAAAATGTATTACATCATTCGTATAAAAGGGTTTTGTAGTAAATCCATGTCATTTTAATTTTACAAGATTTGTTGTGTGGATAAATTGATTTTACACATCGATTATTGGATACACTGTAAATATGAAAAAACAAGTCTATATCAAAATCTACTAAATAAATATTTAAAAACAATTTTCTCTATGAAATACTGCAAAATACTTAGGAGATATTGAAAGTAGAAAATGCATTTGCTTTACAATAATGTTTTGTTATAAGAATCCATCTCATTTGACTATATAGGAACAATTGGATCACTATTCAGACTTGTTATAAAGTGACTCATGTGCTTGTGCATCTGAAGAAGTTCCTTTTGACCAACGTTTAGGTCACAATAATTACAAAAAGCTATGTAAGCATATATTTTACCACAGGAATATAAATTATTATCCCATTATAATAAATACTTCTGTAATGGTGATTACGATGTAAATAAGTAATTTAAGTATGACTAGTCAGGTAAAAATTGGAATATTTTGAAAATAAATCAAATTGTGCTTTTTATAGCGTACCAGCATTTGGTTACCTATTGTGCTGCATGTAATTAATTAAAATATAATTATGTTGAAAGAATATTTTTATTCAAGGTTTGTGAAAAATTTTATATTGTTTTATATAATGCTACTGTTCTAAAATTTTTAATTCTAAAATGTAAGTTTAATTAGCAGCTTTTTTTTTGTTGATTTTTCTATACAGGGTATATTTGAAATGTTATCAAATATTTACAACACAACATACGTACTTTTGTAAATATAAATTGCTATTGCGATTATGAATCACATCGTTGGTAAACTACAACTTTTAAGCGCGCTTAAAAATAATTGCGTTTGAAAAATGTCATCACAATTCATGTGATTATGAATTGCAGTAATTGGCCTAGAAGGGTGCTTAATCTCTATTTATGCATTGTAGATATATTTTGAATTGATAAATTTTAGAAGTTGAAACTTTTCGTTAAAATATTTAATTTAATATGGATAATCTGTGTACAAAATGTAAATGACAAATTTTGCCATGTTGTTACTCTGAAAGAGATTTTAAATTTTACAGAAAAGTAACTTTAACATTACTTTTGTCAAATAAATAGAAGATAATATTTAATATCTATTTTAAAATTGAACCTTGCGCCCAAACTTATAAATTCTAATTTACTCAAATCAATATGCTGATAAGCTGTCAAGTTACAAAATTAGGCATTTTCAATAATTACACTGATTTTTCTTCTCAGTCTTTCATCAATGATTTATACAATACAGCAGAGATGAAATATTTCAACTGGCATGGGAAGGGTTTAAAAAACAGTTCATATAACTTTTAAGATTGCTAAGTAGTACAGTTTCAATTAAAGATGAGTCCCTTGATCTGTTTCTTGAAATATGACATTACTTCTCATTTATATTTTACAAACAGATTAAATGTAGGTTAAACTGGGATTAAGTTAGCTTCAATTAGTGTGGTGTTAGCAAATTCGTCTCTAGGGTAAGCAGGTGAATGGGAGGCACCAGTGTAGTCGGAGTCAATTAATTTTGAGTCTATATATTTAAAAGTTGCTTCCATTTACAAATGAATAGTCTAAGTATTGAACAAAAAACATACTGCATTCTACTAAAGCGCTAACAACTGAGATGACATTCATATTTGTTAAGATTTATATCTTAACAGAAACCAGAGGTGAGAGCTACATAGGGAATAGATAAAATGTATAATTTATAAGCGTTAAACGTAGCAAAGAATTAGGGTAGAAATAAGTTTAAAAATATAATTCAAATATGTACATATAAGTAACCCCTAAAGAAGGGAAATATTCAAAACCAAACTCATAAGTGAAAGGTCATATCACAGTTCAAATATCTATGTAATTAAAGAACATAGATTGTGCAAGTCAAGTCAGCACATCAGTATAAAAGCAAAAATTAAATTGCAACTAAGACTATCAGCAAAACTTTCTGTGTCATTCATTTACGTAATAAACTTATAAATAAAATAAGCCAAAAGTTAAGATTAAACATGACAATAAAATAAGGATAACACAGACGGCAAATTGGACAGCGTTCTACTAAAAGGATCCAAGCGCCAAATTAGATTTGTTTAAATATTTATGGAAACTTTCACAGTTAGTATTCATAATTAAAACAATTTTTGGTTTAAACTGCATAACTTTAATTAAAAAATTAAACGTTTCGAAAA
>JAHWXV010594768.1:0-15610 GCA_024586415.1 Phrixothrix hirtus | reverse complement strand
TTTTAGTGTCAGTAGATTTGCGTAGTCCTTCTTCGATCTCTTGAATAAGGCCATATTTAAGGGACGGAGAAGTTATTCTGTAACATATCTGTAACTGTTGCTTGTGTTTGTACGTTAATTAACCCTATTTAGTTATCAATAGATATCTTATCATTTAATTAGACTTTTATTTTTGACAGTAGAATAAACTAATTAAGAATATCTTAAATATGTACTAATTAAGACCTCGATTAAAATGTGTATTAACTCTTGTGGTCTTGATAAAGGGAACCCCTGGACAAATTAAAAAAAGGCCTAGGGTACTGTTTCTAGCTATTCGGAGAACAGTTCAATATCTTGAGAAGCAATCCAGAGTAGTGGCGACCTCTTTCTCTTCCAATACCCCGGTTTCTATTAGAGCGATGATGGTGCTGGTGTAAATTTTAAGATCCCCCATTTTTGCTGAGCTATGGGCCTCCGGTACTGTTGTTGTGATGTAAAACCAAAAGCGCAATAGTTTAGTTGACTTCACGCGGGCCCCCAAAAGTTACCGAAGGCTTACTAATCTTTGACATTCCTATTTTTAGATATACGTCTACATATTTGCTAGTCTCCACTATAACATTAAATTAGAGTCTAATTTATTACCTTAACGTGAACGTGTCACGAGATCCGCAGTTCACAATAGTACCTTGAGCGTTTGAGAATAATTTTACCTTCCAATTAAATTTTTCATTTTAATATTTACGTTGGAAAGAAAATTTATTCTTTCCTAGTTATCGTTTCGTAGATTTGTGACTTTAGACCAGACGTTTGGAAAAAATTAATTTTTTTTCTAGTGATTTATTATTCTGTAGCTTGCTAATTTAATAACTGAGGCTTGGAAAAAAATTCAATTTATTTCTAGTGATATAGTGTTTCGCAAGTGTGTCAATTTAGCATTTACGATAAAAAAAAATCCTTTTCCAGTGATTTATTATTTGGCAGGTTGGTCATATTAACGTTGACGTTTGTTGAAAGTTTGATTGTCAGTTAAGCTGTCATTTTGAGTGACATAATTTTGTTTATTGTATAGAGGTTATTTATTACATACAGAATAATACATTATTACTTGAATATTTTTTTGCCATTGTCAAATATTGGATGCTAGCAAATTAATATGTGTTCGGCTGAGCGTCAGTAGAGTTGAATTTTGTTCTTGGTGAAGAACTGTGTTAATTACTTTTGTGTAAAGTCTGGTGTATTGGTTAGTATGATTAACCCGTATTTTCAAAGTAATTTTGGAAAGTTTTTTGCTTCCAAGTTAGCCCCTGAACTGTACATTGAATATGAGCATCTGATTATTAAGAAACATAAATAAGAAATACTGAAATCATGGGTTACATAGTACGGACTACCTTGATGACATTGCCACAAATCCATTACGAATTGCGTAGACGTAACTTAAACATTGAAGGCGACTTGTTTACGCTGAGGAAGCGTCTTCAGAAGTTTCTTTTAAAAAAATTATTTTTCCTACATCAATGGAGTATCCGTTCACTTCTGCTAAATATTCGGTAGCCATTATCGATTACTTAACCACTGTCGAGCAGAAAGTAAAGGTTCTCAAAGAAGATATCCCTCAGTCTCAATTACTCGAAATTGAAACTTTAATAGCCGTTTTTCATCGTCGAATTTCACATTCGAATCCGACTTCCGACTCGGAGAGATTACTAAAGGCCGACTTCATGATAAGACTAAATACGGTGATGAACAAATACAATGAATTTTGGTATACTCTTGTTCCTCAAGTGGACTCTTCAGATCTAGAAGACCTGCACGACAAAGTTGAAAGTATGAAACCTAAGCTGGACGCAGACGATAGTTTTATCAAACCTTCTCTTTCAGAGGCTAACCGATCTAGTGTTAACAGTACAGTTGAGGCAAAGGTGATGCCATGCGTGGTTCAGAAAGCTGCCCCTGTTGCGAAATGTAATTTGCACTTTTAGGGAAATAAAAACGTTTTCATAAATAGTTTCCTATAACGAGTAGAAGAATTGAAAGCTGCTCGAAGTGTTACTGATGACCAGGCTATCGATTTATTTAGCGACAAGGCACTCGTATGGTTTAGAGCGATCCGTTCTAAAGTCTAAAATTGCCCTAGTTTGGTTACGGCACCCGTAAGACAAGGTCTTGGATGAGATCAAGTCGCGGACCCAGGGACAAAACCAGGGTATTAGCATTTATGTTGCGGTTATGAGGAACTTGTTTAGTCGTTTGAGCGAACCACGGCCAGAAAAGATCCAGTTGCGTATTTTGATTCGTAATATCTTACCTTTTTACCAAACCCAATTAGGTTTGGTCAAGGTCACGTCCATTCAGGAAGTGATCGCGCTGTGTAGGAAAATTGAAGAAACTAAAGACTCCGTCGACCCTTTTATACCTTCATCTCGTCGACGCTCCGAACTCGAACCTGACTTGGCCTTTGCAGAAGTACCGGCATCTTTAAATGTGATGTCCATGGGCAAAGACAATGTAATACCTCGAAAAACTAACCCCCGGGTTATGAGAACGTCCTTCGGACAAGGAGTTAGGTTTTGGAGATGTGCACAGTTTGGACATAAGGTCAGAGACTTTCAAATGTCGCGTGCCAGGCTATTTTGTTTCCGCTGTGGAAAAAAGGACTTAACGGTTGGTAACTGTCCTAGTTATTCAGCGAATATTTCAAAAAACTAAATGGTAAGGCAATAAAGAGTCGTGTTGCTTCACGTACATTTGTTAATTCGGCTTGACATTTTCAAGATATGATGGATTCCAGGAATCTGGTATACGATCGGCACAAAGCCATCTTAGATTATGTTTTAGGACAAGGATTTAGAGTTGGACAAAATACCTGAAATAGGCGTAGTAGGGAAATCTACCTATGCTTGGTCAAATCCGATCCTGCTGGTTAAGAAAAAGCACAATTCTTATCGGTTTTGTGTGGATTTTAGAAAGTTGAACAAAGTTACCGAGAAAGATACTTATCCCCTCCCTTATGTTTCGTCCATTTTAGATCGTCTCCGGGATGCTCGATACATCACTTCGTTGGACATTAAGTCGGCATAATGGCTGATTCCGTTGGAAAAAAAGACGAAACAATATACAGCGTTTACTGTACCTCTTAGGGGGCTGTTCCAATTCAAGTGTATGCCCTTTGGCTTATCGAATACTCCAGCTTCGTGGCAGAGATTAATCGACACAGTGTTAGGTCCAGAACTTGAACCTTATGTATTCGTTTATTTGGATGACGTCATTACCTATACACCTGATTTTGAGATACATTTGAGAGTTCTAGACGATGTGATGACTCGTTTGACCGACGAAGGCTTAACATTAACCAAGGAAAAATATAAATTTTGCCTAGCCGAGAACAAACACTTAGGTTGTGTGGTAAACTCGACAGGTTTACTGGTTGATCCAGACAAAGTGGCAGTCATTCTTAAGATTCCCACGCCCATGTCTGTACACGAAATCTGTCGAATAATTGGCATGGCTTCATAATATCGACGTTTAATTCTTAATTTTCCCACCATCGCCGCACCACTCCCTTCACTCACGAAGAAGAACTCAAAATTTGGTTGGTCAAAACTTTGTGAGGCCGCTTTGAACTCAATTAAAACTTGTTTGGTCTCCGCTACTGCTTTGACATGTCCCGATTTTTTGATACCTATTTGCTTGCGGACCGATGCTTCTGATTTTGGTGTTGGTGCAGTATTAACACAAATAGTTGATAGACAAGAACGATCAGTTTGTTATTTAAGCCATTCCCTTGTTAATAATGAGCGGAAATATTCCGTAACGGAAAAAGAATGTCTCGCAGTCCTATGGGCTATTGAAAAACTTAGACCGTATACTGAAGGTTCCCATTTTTGGGTTGTTCCAGATCACTATTCATTGGTTTGGTTACACAATTTGAAAGATCCATCAGGTCGTCTAGCTCGATAGGCAATCATATTGCAATAGTATAATTATGATGTAATTCACCGGAAGGGCAAAGCACATGTGATTCCGGATACCCTGTCCCGAACGATTCCCATGATTGACCCCCTTACTACCTCCTCTATCCCGGAAGGTAAACTAAATCTGGATGTTTCTTCGGCCGACCCTCATGATAGGTGTACCGCGAAGATGCTTAAGTTGACAAGCGCTAAACCTATTCTGTATAACCGATGGAGAGCCCTTGATGGGAAATTGTTCAAACAGATTCCAAGTCGCTGCCCAGAGTTGAGTACCGAGGAAGGGAATTGGAAACGAGTGATTCCGAAGGTGGAACGTACGGCAATTCTTAATAGGTTACATGATGAACCTACAGCAGGACATTTTGGCATCCATAAGACATACGATGGGGTTTCTCAACGCTATTATTGGCCTAAGATGAAGGATGATGTTACCAAATATTTAAAAAGATGATCCGTGTGTGCGGCTTAAAAGCCAGAATAAAAACGACCTATAGTGCATATGGCAGCTCAGCCGAGTGTTCATAAACCATGGCAAATCATCGCTACCGACATAGTTGTGCTTCTGCCGCGTTCTACCCAAGGATATACCTATATTTTAGTTGTGGTAGATTATTTTATCAAGTTTCCAGTACTATTTCCGCTTCTATACGCTACTGCGGTTGCGGTTACGCAACGTATGGAAAATGACGTTTTATTAATGTTTGGAGTCCCTGAGGTTACCTTGTGTGATAATGTTGTGCAGTTTGGTAGTAAAAAGTTTATCAGAATGACTTCACCGTATGGAACAAGATTAAGCTTTAATGCATATTATCATGCACAAGCTAATCCCAGTGAAAGGGTGAATTGTGTGCTCAAGACCATGCTAGCTTCACATCTCCAGGAGAATCAGCGAAGATGGGATAAATATTTACAGAAGATTGCGTGTGCTATTCGTTCCGCATCGCATGAAGTTCTTGGAGTATTTTCGTATTTCACCAATTTAGGTCGAAATATGATTTTGGAGGGAAATGCTCGTTGCGGAGATTTTTCCGCAGATCAAGGTGATGTTCCATTATCGAGCGCTGCAGACATTATCCGAACACCCCCTACACTGGGGAAATTGCATGAGGATACCGCAAAACAAATTAAGATAGTTTCAGAGAAAAATCAAACACAGTATGATTTGCGTCGTCGTCTCGCTACATTCATAGTAGGCGATTTCGTGTGGCGAAGAAATTTGGTGTTGTCAGATGCTTCACGCTTTACGACAGCTAAGTTAGTACCGAAATATATCGGTCCCTTCTTGGCTCGAAGGAAGGTTTGGTACCAGATATATGATCTAAGTGATTCTTCAGGTACGTCGAAAGCCGTATGGCACTCCAAGGAGTTGAAGGCAGACCCTACATCGGACTGACTAACGAGACCGTCTCCGACGTGACCAACTTGCACTGTGCTGTAACGGTTGAAGAAGACCACATCCGCAGGTTAGTCTGCGTGTCGTAAAAGGCGACCAACTTACTACCTTGTACCCCATCTTCCAACTTGGCCTTGGGCTTGGGTTGATGCCGTGTTGTGGCGACTTTAGAATTCCACATCCACATGTCGTTCGAGCTGACAGTATTACCACTTTTAAATTTGTTTTTGTTCCATATTCTCTGTTGGAATATTGTTTATTCACATTACTTACTCATTCTTATACAGTTTACCATCTCCTTTCACAGTGAGGTTGTCGAGTGTTTGATCTTGTATTCGGTAGCAAATTTATTTCGGATAGTACCCTTTCTTTATTGCCAGTGAGATGAACAGTCTTTCCTCTTCTTTTTAGAGTGTTAGTTAAACTTTTGCGGTAGACTTTTTTTGAACCCTAAACTAATTATTTAGGATTTTATGGTTTGTGCTTGGTTTTTTTTTAAGAATTCCATGTTTAAATTTGAGTTTTCTTATATAGATTATGCTCTGAGGCGATGATATCCGTGCTGTGGCGGTGCAAGAATACCACATCCGCAGGCTGGGCAGTGTGTCGTAAAAGGCGACTAACTCACTACCTTAATGTACTATCTTTCATCTTGGTCTTAGGCTTCGTCGCACATTTTGTTGACGTCCGCCCGCGTTGTGGGATACTGCGTAGGCAGTATATTTTTTTGTGTTTTTGATGTGTTTTTGGTTTTGACTAGGTTTTCTTAATCCCTTCAGTTTTCTTGCGGCTCTCTTTTCTTCTTCTCTCCAGGCAGCAGTGGTATTTAGTGTGGACTTCGCGTATGCAGGTTTATGATCCAATCGGTACTCCTGTTATCCTCACTTCTTTCCTTCCTTCTTCGCCTGCGAGGACTAGAGGTTTGACATCTCAAAGTCCAAATTCTGCTTGCTTGTTTTTTTTGTTGACAACTGAACGAATCTGGTTTTACTAAATGGCTTGTTTGGTTGTTTGTTTGGTATTTTGAGAAATCTTCAGTGAAAATTCCTTTTGCCCAGGGTGATGTCAGATTTTGGTAGCGTTCCGCTAATAAAGGACAAAATATTTTTTCCATAAGTTGCCGGCGTGGACTTGTTGTTGAAGAAACGGAAAAATAAAATTTTTAGAGAAAAAGTACGATAGACGCGTTTCCTTCACGTTCGTGTCCATTCAGAATCTAATCGTGCCAGAAGTGTGACAGGGAAACGTAGTTTCCGAACTTCTGGCAGGGTTCGGTGACATTTCAAAAGCGGGTACGCATTCGCCGAGTCGTTGGGGCACTAAAATTGGTCGTGTTTTGGCTCTGTGTTAAATGAAAGTTGAGTGTGTTTAGGGACTCAACATAGTGTCAAATGTTGGAAAATCCGACCTAAGAGATGGAATGGTGTATCTCTAGGAATTAATCAGCAGGTTTCACGCTATAGCAGTTTTTTTGAACGTGTGAAGTTCTTCGCAGGCGCGGGAACCCATAAGCCATCACGACCTAGCATTTTGGGTAATTCAACAACCCTTTTGTTATTGCTCTCTGGCTTCATACGGCTGGCCTTAGAATTTAAACCTTCCCGTGTAACGGGAGATCAATAATACATACCTTCTATGGAGATCGTGGACGCATACTTCCGTTGACTGTGTCTAAACATAGATTAGCCTAATTTTAGTGTCGGTAGATTTGGGTAGTCCTTCTTCGATCTCTTGCATAAGGCCATATTCAAGGGACGGAAATGTTAATCTGTAACCCATCTGTAACTGTTGTTTGGGTGTGTACGTTAATTAAACTCATTTCGTTGTGAATGGATGTCTTATGATTCAATTAGGCTTTTATTTTTGACAGTAGAATAAGCTAATTAATAATATCTTAAATTTCAGAGAATATGTACTAATTAAGACTGCGATCAAAATTTATATTAGCCCTTGGGGTGTTGGCAAAAAGAACGCCGGGACAAATTAAGAAATGACATAGGGAACTGTTTCTAGCTATTCCGAGAACAGTTCAATATCTTGAGAAGCAATCCGGAGTAGTGGCGCCCTCTTTCTCTTCCCATACTCCGATTTCTATTAGAGCGATGAAGCTGCTGGTGTAAATCTTAGGATCCCCCTTCTTCGCTGAGCTAGGGGCCTCCAGTACTGTTGTTGTGGCGTAAAGCCAAAAGCGCTTATGACAAGGCTTTTATAGAAGGTTGAATTAATGAGGACATTTTGTGCTAGATAATCGAGGAACTGGTCAGCTAAGACTCGTAAAGAAGAATAACTCATCTGGACGTTGTTTTCAATTGTACACATCGGTTGTTAAATATAAATATGTTTTGTGTTAGACACGCTTCAAAAAGCTTGCAGAGTGATTCAGTTGTTTCGTTGTTCTTGTGTGATTTATTGTGTAATTCTTTGGATAGCATTTTAATATAATTAACAGGTACGGATGTAAAAAGGTTTTTGATATCAAACGAGATTAAGCAACTGTTTTCTATTAGTTGTTTTGTGTTTTAACAGTTAATGATTTAGTTCCGTTATTGATGTGCTGCTGTTTCAGCAGATTTATAAAGATTCCACTTAGAAATGAAGCAGGGTTGTTTGTTGGTGTTAATGCGAAGGACACAAGTCGGTAAAGGAAACATCCGAGAAGGCAGTTGGGTTCTGTGTTTTGCCGATTTTGTGGAGAAATCGCAGGCTAGCATTATTGTAGTTTACTTGGATGAGGGAATTGGGATTAGTAATTTGTTTAAATGCATCGTAATTTTGTGTGTTAATAAAACAATAGGAATAGTAACATGGTATGGTTTGGAAAACATCTAATTTTTACGAAAAATTCCGTAATCAAATTTGTTGTTGGTTAATAACTGTCGCAAAAGGTTTATGAAACTGATTTAATTTATTGATATTTCGCGTGTACTTTGGTTGCTAAGAATTTCTAAGAAATAGATGATGTGTTTTACCGAGAAGTCGTTATTTATTAGATTTATTTGTTCTAGGTTATCGCGACAAACACAAAAAAAAGAAAAGAGTACTCATGCAATATTTAAGCCCTGTGTGTTACTGTAAATGCTGCTGAAGCAGAAATTGTTTTGTGTGATGGTCAGTTGAAGTAAATTACTAATTTTTTCTATGGTGTAGTTGTTATATTGTGAATCTTGCAGATTTAATTTTATGATGTCTTTAGTTTCTGATATTACTACAGAAGCATACAAGTTTTCAGTGTCAAAGGAAACTAAATAGGAGTTTGTTGACGGGATTTCCTGCTTAAGTTTTTTGATTAATTCGTGGCTGTTTTAAATTGTAAAAGCAGGTATATTTCGGTAAATGAATTAGAACAGCTGGCTTAGTCAGGTAGCTATTAATTTTATGGGTGAATTCACAAATGACACTAATGGCCCAATACGTAATTATATCTTTTAAAGTTTTAATGTAAGAGTAGTGGGGTTGGTAAAAGTGGGTTCGTTTGTGTCCTTTAATAGCTTTAAGATTTATTTATGTCCTGAAATGAAATATTTATTTTAGTTCGTATTTCGATTGTGGGATCGGGATTTTTAGGAACCTCTAAGAACTTGTTCACTTTTATGAATAATAGGTCTTTATTGGTATATTCTAGTTTATTTAAAATTGTGGGGCAGATATTTTCGTCTGCTTTAACTAGAACGATGTTATTTTCTTTTTGGGTTTTTATAATTTTTTGGCTGTTGATTATTTATTTGAGTTTGTATTTTGAGATTTTCGTGATTGCTCAGCTTATTTTGGTGTTAGCTGATTGTTCTCCTGGTTATTTCAATAATTTTCATCATTTAATAATATACTTTAATTCAGTTACATATTTCACGGTAATTGAGGTTATTCGTATAGTTCCGCCTTATTTTTGGAAAATTTGATGCTCCCTTTTATTTGCGCGCTGCTATGTGATATGGTTTACGTAAATTCCTAGAAACTTTGTATCTATTATTACTATTTTAAAACAACTCCATACAATTATATTAACTGCATTTAAATTATTTTTTCTTATTGCGGTTTGTATATAAAATAGATCAACGGTTCAACCCTGAGCGCTAGTTATGTATCCTAACACGATTATATTTCAATGATAAGAATTTCCTGCTAAATGTGCATGTTTAGATTATAGATTCTCTTGCAACACAATCTTTTAACTTCAAGTACATTTTGTGATGTTGAATGTAAATGTTTTACAATAACTAATAAACTTGTGACTTCTGGTATTTTTAGTTTTTAAAAACCGTTTTCTCTGATAAGAAAAGATAATTGATTAAAGTCGGTAGGATCCACAAAAAGGCTGCAGGCATACTAGTCCTTGATTTTCAAATCTTATTTCGCGAGTTCCAAAAAATTGTCTAACCCGTCGCAGCTGACGCAGTCACCAGATACGAGCATAGTCCGTCAGAGACATTGCGGTCATCTCATTATTAAAACACCAGGTTCCACGACCACGAAGTTTTAAGAAACGTTCATCAAAAATAATGAACAAGTAAGAATTTTATTTTATTATTAATTAAAATGAAAGATTATTTTGCACGTTGAATTTAAGAAGATTAAGAAGCATTTATAAAAAATAAAATATACAGTTTTAAATTTACTAACGTGGTATTAACAATTACTTGTAAGACCATATTGTCTGTAGTAAGCGTGAGATTCGGCACTTAATATTCCAGCCAAATTGACTTACAGAGGATTAATGAACCCATTAATTTACATTAATTACATTAATTTACATTAACATAAAATTTTCCCTTCGCACGATAATAACTTAAAGATTTGCTTTAAATAAATCATTTTAATTTTACTCGTAACTAATACTTTTATATCTGTAAAATAATATTTTGTAAAAAGCAGAAAATTCATCTTTTAGACATTTTTACAGCTAATGAGCACAGAAAAATTTGTTGACAGCCTCAAATCAATTTTAAAACTAGCCCAAATTGTTTTAAACACAATGGCCACTTCAAAAAATCCCACTAGCTAAAATCAACCCCTTTCTCAAAACGGTTTTACATTAGGATTTCACGTTAGTTTACTTATGAAATTCCAATTTATCTCGGTAAAGAAAATGTATTGACGAAATATATCCTTGCGGTAGAAGTCCTCTTTACTAAATTTTTTCAACCCCAAAACCCCAACGCCTACATAAATAGATTGCTACTTTCAGGAGCGAGAAACTGCTAAAGGGCCCCGCATTAGAAGTCATCACAAGCCAGAGGTTTAATTATTGGCATGAATTCAACAAACATTAATTAGTAATTTTGGCGATCAAAGATTCGAATTAAACATTGAAATAGATTTAACCCGTTTAAGGCAACAACAAAAAGAATCACCCCTAAATTTTTATAACAGAATTAGGACATTACTTGCTACTCTAAACCCAAGAACTGCTTTAGGAAACCAATCCGCCGAAATTAAGGAATATAAAACATTCTAATCTAAAAATTTAGCTTTAAAAACTTTTATATCAAGCTTAAATGAACCTCTGGGTTCTTACATTCGTTCAAGTTCTCCCACTACACTAGAAATTGCATTAAATTTCATTAAAGACGAACTTGATATATATCCGATATTTTCAAAATATACATAATAATCAAATACAATAGAAATTTCCTGTAAACACTATACGAAGTAATAAACCCATTTTTTCAAGACCGATCCCTCATAATTTTAATGCATTCCGACAACCAAACATTAATCAATTCCAAAATCCTGTCAACCAAATACCCACTTTCCGAAATTCGTATAGGACAAATTTTAATGCCCCTGAAAGTAATCAATTTAAACAAAATTATAATTCACCGTACCACAAAGCAACCACTAATGTCTGTGTACCCAAGCCCAATTTTAGACCTCAAAATTTTTCGGAACCAATGCAGGTTAGTCAAATTAACAAACGTAGCGCTTCCCAATAGCGACCTCATTTTACATAAAGACCAGATTTAAAAGACAGTTTCAATAACCACAACTTTCAAGAATTATATCATACAGATTTTCGAGATAATAGTTATGACAATTTAAAACAAAATTTCCCAGAAAACATTGAAAATCCACATTTTAATTATAATGAGGCTATCACGCAAAACTATGAGGCAAATTATAATGAATGTGCTAATCTTACACCGATAGAAGTCGCAAATCAGCAGTTTAAAGCTTACCAAAAGGAATTTGAACAAACCGATTTAAATTACAGCGATTACGAACCGGCATAAATACAAGATGGTAATATACAACCTAATTTTTTTTGAATAAGACCCTCGGACAACAACAAAATCAAATTGAATCTTTTAATATAAATCCAAAATCAAATCTACCCTATATTTTAATTCCCGGAACAAATCAAAAGTTATTAACTGACACGGGCAGTTCTAAAACAACATTTTCACCGAAATTTGTTAAAAAATTCTTCCCCAATTCAATTTTTCTACATACTTCCGAAATTTTAACCTCTCACAGTCGTACTACACATCACTCTGCAGCTAATATGTCCTTATTTAAATCATTTCACGAAGATGGGAACCACCTAGTGTACCTTTTCGATGTCCATGCAGAATACGCCGGATTAATAGGATCCCATTTTTTACACAGGCTGTCCGCAAACGTAGATTACCGCTGGAATCATATCCAAAGTGAAAAAACTGCAGTGGTATTTTTTTATAATGAATCCAAGACTAAACAAGAAATTCAAAAACGAAATCAATGTGATTTTTCTAAAGCATCCCTAGATCCCGTTAAAACTTCGTATATTCTCCCTGGATTAGAATAATTAGTCAGATTACCGGCAGTAGGAAGTAATGGCATGAAAATAGCCCCCAGAATTCAATTTTCGAAAGTTTTTATTATGCTTTCGGCAATCATAAAACTTCATAATAATTGGTTTAGTGCAACAATAGTAAACCTTTCAGATCACATTCAGACATTAATTATAAGAAATTCGCTTTTCTTAGAAGACTCCAAATTCCGAAAGCAACGACAACATTCAAATTAACAATCGTAACATTTCAAATCAAAATTCAGTACCTCAGAAAAAAAATTTACTGACGCAAAATTTAAAGCAGAATTTAAGAACGGGTCATTTAAACACAGAAAAAAAAACTTTACTAACGATTTATGCTCCCTTAATTTCCACAGATTTAACAAAACACCAAATGAAAATAAAAAATGATATTCCAATTTACACTAAAACCTATAGGTATCCCCATGTTCACCGTGAAGAAGTGAAACGTCAAATTAATCAAATGTTAACTGACAAAGTCATCGAACCTTCTGAATCTCCATACAATTTCCCCATTTGAATTGTCCCCAAGAAATTAGCTACATCTGTAAAAAAGGAATGGCGAATTGTGATAGATTACAAAAAACTTAATGAAAATACCATTGAAGACAAATTCCCTTCCAAATATCGAAACCATTTTGAATTATTTAGGACGTGCAAATTACTTTTCAACGCTAGGCTTGGCCTCAGGCTTTCACTAAATCCAACCAGGCCCCTCAAAAGTCGACGCTATAAATAACTTCTCAATTCTCAAGACAAAAACCGAAATTAAAGATTACCTAGGACTTTTAGGCTACTATCAACAATTTGCTCGAATTAAAAAACCCCTGACACACTGCTCAAAGAAAATAACGACGTACAAAACTCCCCTGCCTTTGTCAACTCCTTTAACCCCACTAAGACCTTATTGATGAACGAACCAATCTTACAATATCTTGACAAACGCTTCTAAATTTGCCATCGGCGCGGTACTATCCCAAAATCAAAAACCAATCTGTTATGCTTCTAAAATACTTAGTAAAACTGAACTGAATTACTCTACAATCGAACAAGAACTTTTGGCAATAGTTTTGGCAATTAAGCTGTTTAGACTCTACCTTTTTGGGACAAAATTCACCCTATATTCAGATCCCAGACCGCTAGTTTGGCTTAAAAATTTAAAAGAGCCAAATTCAAAATTAGCAATGCAGCCACTTAAATTAGAAGAATTTAATTTTGATATAAAATATGGCCCAGGTAACTCAAATAAAGTAGCCGACGCACTATTATGAATCCAAATAAATCCTGTGGATATTTCCGACGACATTATGAATGACATTAATGAAATTATGGACGAAACAAGTACAATTAACACGCCAAAACGCAATTTTGACAACTACAGCATCATTTCTAACAGACCGGATTTCCCTGACCTCAAAGGCATTTTTGACATTCCTTGTTTCAATCCAATGATCCCCAATAACTAAAATCTGTCACAACCTTCAAAAGGCCCCATAAACGAAAACCCTTCCAATCAGATTCCATTAATTCCCAATTAGATTCAACCCCAGCTATTCCAATTTCTAAGAAACCCTTACAACACTTCACCAACCAAATCGAATTTATTGAAACCCCTTTACCTAAACCAATAAAAATTGCTAATTTTGACGGAAATAAGTTAATCCAAATTTATTTTAGTAAAACTAACAAATTTTAGATATATAATGAACTATTAATGAACTATTGCTTACCAAAGACAAATTATTATTGCATTTTCCCTACAGACGCTCTCTATGACGGATTTTCACAATTTCAAATTAAAACATACAGAAATTTTTCAAATGTAATTTACAAGTTACTTATGTTTTGGACAAACATGAAAGAATAACCGAAATCCAAAATAATCACGAAGGGAAAGTAATTATCGCTGAATTCTCGAAACGATTGAAAAACTGAAAGAAAATATTTTTGAAGAGGTTTTACAAATGACATAAAAAATTATATAAACGGTTGCCAAATTTGCAAGGAAAATAAATACAATAGACACCCCATAAAACAACCTTTAAATTTAACTGCGACATCTAACCGTCCCTTCTATTGCATTCATATCGACATTTTTCAAATCAAAAATACGAAATACCTAACCGTTATTGACACCTTCACAAAATTTGCCCAAGCCTACTCCTTAAAATCCAGCAACCACTTAGACATAACCGACAAACTATTCTCTTTTCTAACTAGTTACCTTACACCAAATACCATCTTCGCTGACAACGAATTTAACAAACAACCTTTCAAAAACTTTCTAGCTTTACACAAAATTAACTTTCATGCAACAAGCCCCTACAACCATCAATCAAATTCTCCAGCAGAACGATTACATTCGATGCTTGCAGAACATTACCGATTGTTACAAGGTACCCTAGACGATAAAAAAATACAATATGCAATCTTGGCTTATAACCACTCCGTTCACTCAAATTTAAAATATGAACCTTTTGAGATCCTTTTTGGCCATACTGACGGTAGAGACCCCTTCAATTTAGAATTCGATAAAAATTTTATAGAAACTTACGTTTATGACCACAAAGAGAAAATGAAACATATGTACAATAACCTACAAGACAAACAATCCAAAACCAAAGAGAAACGAGACGAAAACATAAACGAATCCCGTTCGTCCCATTTATTCCAAATTAACGACAAGGTTTTCATAACAACTTACACACCAGATAAAAAGGAACCAAAATTTAGCGAACCTTATAACGTGTAACTGAAATCGAGGCCAAAATCTCCTTTCTGTTTTTCCTAATTAATTGTTTTTCACATAAAAGGTAATTTTGGTTCAGTATAATTTAATTTACACGTTAAAACAATTTAATTTTTCTAACATTTTATGTAATACTTTCTGTTCGCACCGGGTATATTTGTATATTAATATTATTAGTTTTCTTAGTTAGGTTTAGAACGACGTAAAGCACCCTGTCTATTTTTTTTCGTCGCATTTCATGATTAATGCAATTATTAACTCGTCTGTATAAATAGATTAGTAGATATAATATAACCCACGGGTCACAAATAAACTGTAAAACATTCAAGTTCATGGTTGCGGCATTGACCTGTTGTTGCCTGTTTGATAATGATAACACTTTTTCACTGTCTAATCGAACTATTTTGATATCTAAATGGAAAGTTAAGATTGTCAATTAAGCTTTTCTCACGCTAAGATAATTAAATCACTATTTTTAAGTAAAGATTTAAATCCGCTATCCGCCGATCTATCTTTTAGCATAAGTTAGAAATTGTTAAGTTTACGAATAAACTTGTTATTAATTATTTTTAAGTAACCAGCTAATTAATTATTTAAAGCTTTCTTCTTTCAATAATATTGTACCTTTAAATAATTAACTTGTTATTTCTGTTAGTCTCTAGTATTAATTATGTTCATTTAAGGCATTTTTGAGAGAAAAAGCGCTTTAAGGTCATAGT
>JAHWXV010594746.1:0-12587 GCA_024586415.1 Phrixothrix hirtus | reverse complement strand
GGTTAGCTTTGATCTATAAAAAGCATTTCATTTATCCTGTTTGATTGTCAGATATATCCTTTACTAGGATTTATAATTAATGTTACTGAGTTTTGCAGTTACAATTCAATAATTCTAGGTTAGCTTTGTTCTATAAAAAGCAATTCAGGTATCCTTTTTGATTGTCAATGCGTCCCTAACCAGGACATAAATTTACCGTTATTACTTATTTTATTTTATTTGTCTATATGATATTATGCAATTTGTGAATATTCTACTGGGTGTTTGAATAAATACCAACTTACTTGTTGAATTACCTTGTTGTAATTTCACGGAGCTTCCTTTTACCTAATTTACCCCTCTTTAAGTTTTCTTAGGTCTACAGTTCCAGATGCTGGGTTCCTGTGGCAAATAAGTTTATCTTAAGTGAACATCTTGTCTTTCTGGTGTTCCTTGTTACTGTAAAAGTCAACGACTGGCGCTCTACTTATTCTCTACTTTATTTTATTTTTATCATAAGAAGACGTCGACTTAATTCAAGCCCGAAGGTATACACCGAGAAGTACATTTTATAAACAACTTTTTACAATCATTAGCTGCACCATACAACCCCTACTCTACCGCTTTGCTACTGAGCTAGATTTCGTGGCAAATTTACAAATAAATAAGGACGACTATCGTCAAATAAAGAGCTCAATTCTACTGTGAACTTCAATAAGCATATTTAATTTTATAATACGGTAAACAATAAGCATGTCAGAAACAAATTGATAGTTGTATTGAATTGCGTACAGATGACATGAACTGTATTGAGGTGCGTCTAATATTTCATTTACGATATTAGCATGTGGACGATTCGAACGGTCTAAAAAACATGTTATCCTGATAACATAAGTTGTAACTGCACGGAAAATGAAATTTACGTCCCCTGCGTTATAAAAAACGTGCGCCAAACGTTTCGTGTCTCCGAAACACTAGCAACTTGGGGCACGAGGCGTTTCGATGCGGCTTACGGTGGTGGACGGCATCATAGCGCTCTGGTTATTCGAGACGCAGTCGACATAACAACCAGAAGGTTATGAACTCTTTCGACGAGGGCGCCTGTTGCCCTAGCAATGGATCGTCATCGACGAAGGCGGTAATCTTTACAAGATTCGAAACGCAAACCAGGTGATCAACCAAAGCTGTACAATTAAATTCAAAACTTGATAAATTATTAACACCACACTACGAAAGCGTAGTTAATGTCTTCGTTTCAAAAGTTGAAATCGAAGTGTTTTTAGTCCTCCATAATTGCTTTATTTGTAGTCATTCTTGAGATTGTTTCTTCTCTCTGCTAATGAAGATCTGGTTCCCTATTTTATCTAGCTTCGGAATAATATGTATTAATTGAAATTGCGAGATATTGTGCAATGCTTTGCAATAGAATTAAATTATTGCTTAGAATAGTACAATCCTTCTTCATATATAAAATTACATTATTTTATATAAATACAAAATTTGTAGTTCCTCTAATCATTAGTTGGATGAGCTATTGAATATATGAACATTTATGATTAGTAGCTATACAATTAATTAATTTAGTTATTGACATTGCACGTACTCAGTTAATCTAATAATCTTTAAATTGTCTTTTCAATCTTTCAATCGCGCGAAACCGTATCAGTTTTTTTGATCGCGTTCTTTCTGTTATACGGGCTACTGTTACAGTACGGCCTCTTCGTTAACCAGATATCAATTTCTTCCATTGTTATGCAAGATCTTAAAAATTTAGTTTATGATGTTGGTCCTATCTAAAATATTGATGAACTTCGGGAGAGACTAATACATTTATTTATTATGATACAGAATTCCCTGTAACTACAACTACAATATTTGCAATAAATACCAAAATGTTATTTAATTAATAAAATTTCAAGTAGTTCCTTTTTTACGTAGTTTAAAAACTAAAGTTTAAATACACTACATGTGCTACGGACGAATGGGTAGGGGTTGAGTGGGTTGTGACCGTAAACCGAGAAGAAGTTTTAGCTCTGATGAGTTAACGTGTCCAATCGCATTGTGCTAGCTGCGTTGAAGGTACAATCGGACGTATTTGATGGACGATGTGCACGGCGGTGTTTGCGATTTCGCGATGAATTCAAAAAAACAGCAAAAAACAAACATTAAGTTCTATGTTAATTCAACAGGATTATGGCAACATGCTTCCTAAAGCGGAAAACATCAGTGAAGGACGATGATAAATGTGGTCAACCCTCCACGTCCAGAATTCCACCAAAATTGTGGCCGAAGTTTTACGACTTGTGCATAAGGATTATGCGATAACAATTCAAGAACTTACTGAAATAGTTGCCGCGTTAATACTGAACTTATTCCCAGGATCTTGGCTGTTTAACAGAAAGTGTATCGTCTGGAAGCCTACGATGATCCTCGCCAGCAAATACTGAAAGATATTTTAGGTGACGAGAGTTGGATTTACAGATATGCGCTATAGATCAAGTAGCAGTCTTCGAAACAAAACAGTGCGAACTAGCCAAGACCGAAGAAGACGAGGCAAGTCAAAAAATGATTCAAGAGCACTATTAATGTCTGTTTTGACATTCTTAGTATTATCCATCCACCTTGAGACTGTAAATGTTATGTTTTACTAACTAAGATGTTCTAAGGCGTCCGAGAAAGGATATTCAACGTAAAAAATCTGTTTGTCCTGTTTTATAGGAATGATTAACCTAGCAGATCGAAACGTTGAGTACAAATTTGTATCCATATCAATTTTAGGAAGCGTTCTGATTAGCAAGTGACGTCCTTCGTGCGACAGTAGCGAAAATGTGAGGTATTACTTGGCGAAAAGTTTAGACGTATATACTAGAAAAGCAGAAATATCGAGGAGACACGCCTAGTTTTGCTAATCGAAATAAACTTCCTTTTCAATGAATGTTGTTGATATTAATTTTGACATTTTAAAAGAGTAATGCGACGCAGATTTTGACGGTCATAAATAAAATCCGCACCGATAAAGGACAGTTAAATAATTTCCGTGTGGTTAATAGTTTTCTGAAAATTGACTTTGATGTTTAAAACATTCTAAAAATAAATCCGTGTCGTTCATTTGCATCCCTGATTATTTAAATTCCTGCTCTCCTGTTGCCCCGAATGACACCTGAGGGTTAAGAAATTGTTAACCATGATCAATAAACATTAAGATGGCTCGAACTCGTCTTTAGAAAATAAACCACAAAATGGTGCTAATTGCTCTTTGCCCTGTGACATGTTTATTGCGTTAATTTAAAATGAAAATTATATTTTATGTTATTAAATTTTGATTACACAAAGAGTTATGCAAATAAAATTAAAGCATTCAATGTTGTTCTCACGATTGTTGGAAATTGGCGCTCGAGCAGGGATTTAAAAATAGATACGTGAAAATTGTGAAACCGATTTTTAAAGAAACAACAATTTTTGATTAAAAGGTTATCATAAATCGTATTTAATTACCTTAGATGTTATTAGAAGTCGTACCTAGGAACTAAACTATTTTTTCTTATGTTTCCAACCGCTAAAATTACACTTACTACCTCTGCACGATGAATTAATTACCACTTTGACGGTTATTGTCATAAAATTGTTTACGAATTTCTTTTAATATTAGTCCCTTTTCTGTAGATTTAATTTTATTAATTAATTATCAACACATGTTTGCCTAAACTATTTTGTGTAAGGATTAATGAAATGTTAATAAATACAAATACAAACATGGCCAATGTATATAAATCGAATAGAAGCATGTCTAGACTAGATCAAATATTAGCACTACACTATTTAAACGTCATAAGCTACAGCTCATCAAATATAGATAAACCATGAAAATACAATAACTTTCACTTTAAAATCACTTTTAAATTTATTTTAATTACGGAATATCTTGTACTATATTTATTAATTTGTTTCACAAAATTGTTAAACGTGTTGTAGAGAATTTAAAAATAGGTAAACATATTTTAAATAAATTATTATTTAAAAATCTTTAGTATAGTTAATTTTGGTGTTTCTTAAAATTATTCTACCTGACATGAACGTGTGTGTAGGTTTCTGCATTTAAAGCTGAATTAAGTAAATATGCAGTTCAATAATTTGTTTATAATACCGTCGTCTAGTTGAAGCATCCATTACGCAATCGTCCAGATGTGACGCGCTTCGAATGTATTACATTAAATACTTTTGAAAATATGAATCACGATTTCACTTAAAATCAAGCGATTATCCATGACGTCATAGCGACTAATCAGCAACTTATGTTCGTTTTCCAACGTAACTGATTCATTTTCGTGATTTATTTAGCTATGGCTGACTATTTTGAATTTATATTAACAAGCTACAAGTTGTTTTTTATGGATTTATCATTTCAATGCATATCTACAAGGCATAAATAGCTATTAAGTATAATTTAAAAGAATTAAAACATTAAAAATATCTGGCTCTTGTACGTCATTTGAAATTTTGAGGTTAAAATAAACTAATTACACTAAGCGCCCTTCTAGACCGCTTTCTGCGATTCATAATCACATGAATTGCGATTACATTTTTCAAGCACAATTAAATTTAAGCGCACTTAGAAATCGTAGTTTACCAACGATGTAATTCATAATTCCGCTACAAACGCAATCGCGATTTATATTTACAAAAGCACCTATTATTACCAATTCTAAGATTCAAATTTTAAATATATGAAATTATTAGAAATACCTAATAATAATGGAATTTGGTATTAATTCAAAGTTCGTAAACAATGAAAAATAAATATCAATTAAATCGATAATTAGTTGTCAAAATCCTATAAAATAAAAGCATTCCAGAAAATAAATTGCAAGATAGACACATAAGATTCAAATTCTTAAGAAAGATAACAGGAACTTATTAGCTGGAATTACAGATAAATATTGAAGTGCAATGTACTTCGAAACCAAAATGTAAATATTTTTTATTACGAAATAGCTGTAGACAAATAAAACTCTACATTATGTGACATCAAGGATCCTAATTCGGATATCGCATAATATACATATTCCTTTCTAAAACCCCTCGGCGATGCTTGTATAACTTAAGACTCCCCTCCGATGTTATAACAGCTTGGCCCACCACATAAAGTTTCACCACGCTTAAAGATTCTTATTCGAAGCATGGTGGTCTGAAGATATTTTCCTTTACGAACAAAGTTTGTAGATCATTACGGATACTGATTCTAAAGTACTACAATCGCTGAGAGTTTGTCGATTTATTTTATATGTTTCTTCGGACACTCATTCAAGAAAGATATAAATAAATGCAGCCCTAGGTCCTAAAAATATCACAACGTTTTAAGGACTGTTTTATTCGAGGCAGATATGATATTGATTCCTTCACGAGCCTCTAAAAATAGTTCAAGACACATTGAACTCCTATATAATTAATAAAAGAATAGCTTATCGCTAAAAACCTACATTCTTCCCGTAATATAACAAAGAACACATACATGACACAAAACACGCTGGATGTTGTTTATTTAAATTGCACGAATGAGCATAGAATAATATTAGATAGCAGATCATGTCCCATATAACCGTAGACCTAAGTTTGTAAATAAACATTTTAAAACACTACCTGAATATAATTGAATTGGTAGTTGTACATATGTAATTAAATAAGACACAAACGATATCGTAAGCTTAATGCATTAAAGAAACCAAAACTAGAGAACTATGATTATTCCCGGAATTAAATATAGCATCTGAAAATAGACAATATAGATGCAGATACTAAATAACCGGTAAAACCACATCTACGCTCCCGAAACCAATTAAAGCCACTGATCAAGGTATGCGACCGTAACCCTCCGACTGGCGAATTCCATACATGTGGCCGATCGACTACAAATAGTTAGTGGAGGTATATTGTTATTTTTACGACTCCAGCCGTCACTACCTTTGAACATAAAAGACTAAACTCAATGATTTAATTGCAAACAATCTACATGCTAAAAGTTATCTGCCGATTACGCATTGTACCTATTTTGTTTACATCCTGTATACGTACGAGCCTGTTTCAAATGAAAGCGATTTTAAACGCATAAAAAAGTGTTTATTGTTAAGTATACAAAATAAACCATCAGTTTTTGACATAATCCCCTTCTCTTTCAACACACTTTTACCAGCTGTGGACAAGTGCTTCAACACCACCGGAGAGGAAATTGCTTGGGTCCTTGCGTAACCACAATTGCACTGCTTTTTCAATGATTCCATCATCTTCAAAATGTATTTCACTTAGATCTCTTTTAAGGGCTCCAAAAAAATAATAATCACTTGGAGCCAAGTGTGGGGAGTAAAAGGGATGTTCAATTACTTCAAAGTTCAGCTTCTTGATACGTTTTACAGTGATCTCGGTGTTGTGTGGCTTCGCACTATTACGCTGGAACAAAACCCCTTTTGAACAAATTCCAAGGCATTTGGATTGAATTTATTTTATTTTAATTCATCTCTAAGCAAACCATAGTAAGCTTGACCGTTAATTGTGACACATTTAACAATATAATTCGGCAGTCAAATGAATTCTATTTTAAATATCCATTTAGATCCATCGAATAAATACAACGGAACTATCGCCAATGTAGACTCTTTTTCTGCTGTGGCTTACATTTTCTGGGTCAAAAAATGGAAAACAGAAAAAAGTACATTTTATGTACTTACAAGTGTTTATTCTACAAAAATATATAGTATGAATGTTCCATCTACGATATTGGATGCGCTGCGGATAGTTATGGGCGTGGATTAAGTTGTTTTGTCAACGGTATGCCTGTGTAGTTTCCTCTAGAATGTTTGTCATGTAATTTCCTCACTAAGACTTCCTTCTTAGATTGCAGTCTTGTCAGCATCAAAAATTACTGTGGAATTGGCTTGAGAAAGCAAAGTTGCATCACAGCCACCTAGAGCAGCCCCGAAGAAGCGACTTTAGAAAGTCGCGTACTTTTTGATCTGAACGTTCTGATAATTGTTTACTATAGCGGTAGAAACTAGCTTGACAAAACTGGTGATACTTGTAATCATTAAGTAGTACCGTGAGTGAGTGAAAGTTGAGTGACCGCGGGTAGAAAGCGAAATGATGTTTGATTGCTACAACAGTAGCAGCACGCTTGGTAGAACTGGTGATACCTGTAGTCATTAAGACGACTCGGTCTTAGAATTTCTTTTGTTACTGCGTTTATGTGTGAACGTAGCTCGGGCCGTACAGTGAGTGGGTGAAAGTTGAGTAACCGCGAGAAGAAAGCGATGTGCTGTTTGATTGCTTTTTATATACTATTTGTCGACTCCCACCCTAAGTTTATCCCACAAAGTGGACGGAACCAACCATTATTGCACTTGTGTACTTGTGATCCTGCAAAAGTTGGGATCCGGTGGTGATGTTGTTTTAGAGGATAAAGGTTGGTGGAAATGGTAATTTGCATTTTCTTTTTCGTGGGTGTGAAATGTTTCTAAGGGTGCTGAGGTTATGATTGTACGAGTAGTTTGACTCGATGTATCTCTAAACGAGTTGCGCACAGAGGCTTCCGATATGATCATCGATGTAAGGAAAGCCGATAATATCGTAAACTTAGCTGAACGGATAAAAGCAGTTCAGATGAAACATCTCTCTCAGGATGGGCTGTTCTTTAGTTTTATGTCTTCTTCGGTCAGGGTTGATGACTAATCTAAAACGTAGGAATCTATAATCAATATTTGGTTGAATGTAGGTTTTGTAAGAGTGAAAGACGGTGATAGGATGACAGTCGCGGATGCTGCATCGAAGTTTAGATAAGGGTCTCTATAAAGTTCGCAAAACATCTCATTGCTGGTTTGCAGTTAAGTGTAAACGTAAACCTTACACTCAAATATGAAACACTGTTGGTCAGCATCAGATCAATGCCCAAGTGTCGGATACGTACATTATTTAGGGACTGGTATCCTTTCTTGGTGTAATTGAGCTGTTGGAATAGGATTGTTGGAGCTTTAGCAGGGTGCAGTTAGATACTATATCGTTGAAATCATATTTCTACTCTGGCTAGGTATGCGGAAAGATGATTGGTGATACGGAGCTAGTCCACACTTAATAATGGTACGAAGCTGGTCCGCACTTTGCGTCTTATGAGGAAAAAACTCACGCTTTGAAAGGTGTAACCAGCCTCAACTACTCTGTTGTTCAAAAAAGGCTTGGATCTTTCAAGGGGTGTAAATTAATCCCTCTAGACGCTTTGATGCTTTCAAGGGGATGACCAGCCTCAACCACTCTAATTATAGGCTTTGAACCTTGAAAGAGGGTCGCAGTGATCAAGTAAAAAGCTCAGATTTACGATTCGTTTATTTTCTCCAAATAACCTGCTTATATACATTTATTTTTTGTGACTTTCGTATTACGTAGTGGATTTAAAGTCCAGGTTTTTGCTATCTGGTTATTTTGTAACAATAATCTACTCTCTATTATATCAATAGTTATTTTCTAATCTTAAATTAAATTAATTTGTTTTTTAAGGTCTTACCACTTTAGGTATTTTTATAACTTAATTTATAATTTGCCGTCTGTGTTATTCTTATTTTATTGTCAGGTTTAATCTTAATTTTGAGCTTTTTTATTTATAATATAAGTTTATTACATAAATGAATGACACAGGTTTTGATGATAGTCTCAGTTGCAATTTAATTATTGCGTTGTGCTGACTTGACTTGCACAATCTATGTTCTTTAATTACCTAAATCTTTGAACTGTGATATGACTTTTCACTTATGAATTTGGTTTTGAATATTTCCCTTTTCAGGGTTACTTATATGTACATATTTGAATAACATTTTTTATAAACTTATTTTTACCTTAATTCTTTGTTACGTTTAAGACTTATAAATTTTAAATTTTATCTATTCCCTGTGTAGCTCTCGGCTTTGGTTTCCGTTAAGATATGATTCTTAACAATTGGAAACTGTAAGTAATTTACAATTCACGACTATATCGTCCGTATATTGTATTAGCTATACTCTGGGATTCAGAGGTTATGGAATGTCGTTAATAGTGAGTATAAACAGGAGTGGGGCTAGGATTAATTCCTACTTTTGGCGGATTAGTCTTAAGAATTCGGCGAAGACGTGGGTTGGGTAAAGCTCTTCTAAAATGGTTTCGTGCTAGATGGAGTTAAAAGCTTGTTCTAAATGTAATAAGACCACTGCAATGCAGTGGTCAGAGAAATTTTGGAATTAAGTTGAAAATTAAGATTTTGGCAGCTATTAATGATTGGGGAGTACTTGGCAGGCATTTAGATATTGTCGAGCCTGATTGCTAAGTTTTTCTTGATTGTTTTGCGAAGGACGTTGAGGGTGCAATAGGTCTGCGGGATTTTAGATTTTTCGGGTGCTTCTCAGTTTTAAAATAATTATAACTTTAGCGACTTTCCAGGGTGGTAGGTGATATCCTGTAACTAAAGATAAATTAAAGGTATCGGTACAGTAACCGATGCTTTGCGGCGATGGGCATCACAACACCTATTTGGTAGTCCAGCTTTGAACAAATATGGTTCAAATGGATTCTTTGTGGCGTCTGATAAGTCTCAGACTGCGGAATTGAGGCGATTCCATTCGATTTTAATGGTGGTATTCATGTTTCTTTTGTATATTCTATATATTCTTTTTCTGTTTTATAAGATTAACCATATGAGATTAGAGGGGAGAGTGGTTTACATCATTGTTTCGAACGGCATTTCTTGCTCTATTGCTGATAGAACTGTGCTGGTAAAGTTTTATATTGCTATGTCGAACACTTTAGTTAACGTCGGTTGGGTGAAATAGATATATGTATTATTATTTTCTGGAAGTCTTCCCAGCGAGCATGCATCCGGTCGCGGAATATTTTATAGAAGAGGATTTTAGGTGCTAGATTTAGCAAATTGTGGTCGTTATCAGACGCAACTGGTCTCTGGTGATAGGTATTGCAATTTCTGCTTCATTTAGTAAGTGCGGGGTTAGCGAATCTGTAATCAGAATGTAATCGATTATCGAGTGTACAGATTGATCTATAACGGTTGCATTTTTGCTTGAATGTTTCTTACATTTAGATTACCCATAATGATGTCCGGCGGGGAAAATACCAATTCTCTAAAATTACTCCATCTTTATTTCAAAATATAGTCAACATAACTAACCCAGCTGCTGGATCCGATTTAGATTTTAGAGGTTTTGGGAAAATGAGAAAGATTAATTTCTAGGTACAAAAGAAAACCCCTTTAATTAGTCATTATAAAATCAAGGTATACTTATAGCATTCAACTTTGGTAACGTGTCTGCAAAAGTAATCTTAACAGAAATTTAAAAATTTATAAGCTGTGGCATAGAGTTGGAAGTCGTATACAAGTTGTTCTAAAATGTTGTATGACCCTAGTACATGTACCGGTTTACAATAAAGAAAATAAAGTGGAGCAGCTTCTGTAGAATGCAGGGTATCAATATGTTGGAAAAAAGTTACGAACAAAGAAATTTGATTCTTTAAACAGTTTGATCTAAAAATTTCAATGATAACAGAAAAACTTGAATAAATGGATAAAAGGTACAAGTTCTTGACATAACATTTAACTGGACACAAAATGCGCCTGAAAATAAATTTGTCACAATAAAAAAGTTCAAATACAAAGTTGATAATTTTAAATGGTTACAACTGTCTGATAAAAATCAAGTAACGTTATTAAAATTTATATAAGCTTCAAGCAAAAACGAAAATTTTCATTTAAAATACACACATGAAATAACTCCATTAATCTGAAATTATTTATTTACATAAGAAATTTATTTAGAGCGAGAATCTATAATTCAGTGCTTGCATACTTGAAAGGTTTATCAGCGGCACCTAAAACGACAGAAAGGGGATAAATCCTGTACTTTTTACTTTTTCTTACTCTATATGTAATGTGGCTAAAAGAGAAAATATTGTTTTATCCAAACTTTTCCATATCGAAATTTTAGTGGAAATATACGTTTTCGGGTCCCCTGAATATGAAAATCATGTTTTAGGAAATTGGTCTGTGCATGCATCCATGTGTGCGTGGGTGCGTGCGAATTTTTCATTTTTCGCGATATTCTTGAAACCCGGTATAACGATTTTTTTAAACTTAGTATATTTCTTAGCTACTTAATGACGTTTTATATGAACTGAGTGATGTCTCTAATGAATTTTCGGAAATCGATTAACCGGAAGTACTTAAAGTATTAATTGTGAACAGTATATTTCAAAAACTAAACAGCATTTAAAGATGAAACTTTATATTTAACTTTACTATTTTGGGTATAGGAAACGGTAAGAATTTATTTAAAATCGAATGACCGGAAGTTCCACTTTATTCTTGCGAATTTTGAGTATTTTGCGATTTTCTCGAAAACGGCTAGAATAATTTTTTAAAAACCTACTAAGCTTTTTATGTCTATGATTCTATTTTACATGAACTTAATGGTTTCTCCGAAAAAAATGCTTTGAAATGAATTATCGAAAATAATCTCTGGAGTTAAGAACCGTTTTGCGGGTCCAGTAATTTGGGTGGATGACCGTTCTAATTACCGTTTCCAAAATAAATATAAATAATATTTTAAACATTTTAGGACATTGTTTGTATATCTACATGTGTAAGAGGAAGTCGTGTGTTATTTTACATTAGATATTTTCAATTAACATTGTAACAAAACACACATGTTGTTATCTTGTGTTTATTTCGAGTTTCTAATTGTTCTTAAATTACGACTAATTATAATTATATATGTAATTATTTCTAATCTATTTTCACTGTCGTTTCACTTGTATATCAAATTTAGTACTAATTACTAAAATAATCTATGAATCATATTTATACAAAAACATGTAGTCTTAAAACTATTTCAGGAAATTTAAATTCGTACTAACAGCAAGACTCTTGAAATTTTTCATTATATGACTCATGACAAGCGTCATTTCAAGGATTGTTATAAAATAAAGGATTCGTTACTTTACTATTGGATATACGAGTTTATACTGGGTTTTAATGTTATTACTCTAACTAATTGTGACCTTTTGGATAACATTTCATACCTGCGTGGATTATGCCACCTATATTTCATTCTCAGGTATCCAAATTTGATATCGAGGGTAATCTAATTTCATTTGCAAATATCTCGAAAAATATGCGCTTTAGAACTGTTTCGATAGGTACAAGAGTAAATTTGATAGGAAATATTTTTAGTAATCAAGGGTTTTATATTTTAAACTAGTTAGTAAAAATAATATCAGAACCTTGAATAAGTTTTCCCAAATTTTTCGTGAAAATGTATACTTAATTTAAAAATATGCCACTGAAAGTATTGTCCATCGCTAGCCACTACTTTTTCCCATCTTTCTGGTGTAAAAGTACCCTCATAACATAAAATCGCGATTATAACAATTGATACAGTTTCGCGCGTTTTAATGTTACTATTATTTAAATTAAAAGTGCAATGTAAAAGACTTTAGGAATTCGCGGAGCGCGGGAAACATTTAATAATTAAAATAATTATATATTCATATATATATATATATATATATATATATATATATATATATATATA
>JAHWXV010594744.1:0-18604 GCA_024586415.1 Phrixothrix hirtus | reverse complement strand
CAGTCCGAAATAAAACTGTAAAAATACTGTGACGTAGAAATAATAAGCATGCAAATATTTAGCATTTGACAAGTTAGTTGCAATTAGTGCAAAACAAATAAATTACATACAGAGTGCTTTAAAACATAAATTAAAACTAACAAACAGTTTAAAAGTGTATACTAAACCTGGTAAATTATAGAAAGTACAATAAGCTTATATTTACAACTAGAGTTAAAAATTCAGAGTATTAATTATGTTGAATGAGTAATGATCATGACCGAAGGTATAAATGTACAGAGTGTAATAAAATAGGAATAGCAAATATTCTTAAATCAAAACAGTTTATAAACCACAGTTCACATCCTGAAGCTGCCTTGTGAATAATTTTAAATTGTAAGTATCTTTAATAAGTTTTAGTAAATTACCGTCACAACCAAGAAAGCTGCCTTGGACCCACTCCGACTATAAAGCTAAACTCGAGGCATATGTAAAACTATCTCAGCCCCAGCTGAGCACCTTACAGTACTGGTTTGATGTTTTGTTAAAGCATTAATAACTTTATGATCAATCATCGTAAAATACATCGTAAGGTGAACATATTATAATAGTTATATTTATTAAAATTTTAACCTGATTTAATTCACTCATGATTTTCTAATTCAGCCTTCCTACAATTTTCTGAGTTTCTTTGATATACTTAAATTTAAAGAAGTGTAGTGAAAATGGTGTTCAATATCTCCACAGAGGAATAAATATTCCACCATGTAAAACTCGGTTTAGCGGTAAAGGCACTAGATTAAATAAATATAGCCAAACTTTTTTAATCTCTTCAGTAAGGTCGTCACCATTGTCATCCGTTTCAGTGCCACATAATTGACCCTCCTTCAACATGAATTGCTAGCGTTCTGAATTTCCGTCACTACCAATGTTACAAATTAAATTAACATATTTGAGGTTCTACAAGTACAAAGGGATTTCAGTTCACGAACATCATCTAATAAACTGAAATCAATAAGAATATCTCAAGCACAAAAGAAAGCTTAGTATAAAGCTATAAATTTATTACGTACAATGATTTTAAAGTTGGTATAACTTACCAAGTTCGTCCACTGTACAGCTAGATACAGAGCGTCGTTTTCTTTGGATTCCTAATATTATCATGGATAGCATGCTTTAACATTGCACATCTATTCGGTGTTTCGCATTTTTAAATAGCTACCTTTTGACATCCCAACTGCATTAAAGAAGCTAAGCTTGCATCGTATGCCTATATAATATACTCTCAGCTTCAGGCCACCGTGATCATCTATACGTCTTTTGAATTCTTTTAGAGTATTTGGGGGAAAATTCAGATGGTTGTGATATTAAATTCGCATACCCGTTTTTCTTTAGCGCGATGTACATCTTTTGTATCATATAAAACTTCTGTAATAGATTTTTCTTTTAATATTGTGACATTTCTGCTTTTTTTGTCTCCAGTCGGTCGGTAGATCCTTATATCCTCGCAACTCGGCCAACTCCGGATATAGAAGCACCGCCACTGCTGATGTTCGTCTTTGTTCTGGACGATTATAGCGTGCTCTATCTTCACTACTCGATGATCAACTCAAAATACACATATCCAGAGAAGTCTATCGTTGCACCCGACCTCCTTATGTGTAAACAAGCTGGTTGATTACGGCGTATCAATAGCTTTCAGTACAGCGTCCACGTCGGTCGACTGACAACGGAGACCTGGTTAACACATTTAACGAGGCTCTCCAAGTTTACAAACAATAGTTAGTTGTTCAGTCCCTATTGCACCAAGAGAATGTTGCAAAGTTCCGGTGACTAGAGTCAGAATATGAATGTTCTAACATTTTCAAAATCAGTCTATTAAAGCGTGTTTGTCATTTGTGATTCGGCCAACTCAGAAGTTATATAAAATTAAAACACCATCATAAGCAGATAACACCACATTATGGTAATATAACGATTAGATTGAGTTTAGGTATAGGTATATTCTATTTCAAAACAGACTGAAGTTAGTACTATTTACCATTTCAAAGTATAACAATGTATTCGTTATTAGTTTTACTTCTGTGGCAAGATATTTGTTAAATAAATTTTAAAGCTTATAGATTCCAATATTTGTTATTGTAAAATAATATTTTTTAAAAAGGTACTTCGTCTTTTCCCAACGAAACTTGGAGCTTTGTTTTCTTCCTTATCTAACATTAATTTTACGTTTTTATCTTATTGCATTGGATAAGATATATATCCGGAGTTACTTTATATTGCGTTACCTTTTGTAATAATTGACAATTACACTAATATATTGATATTTCTTATTTATAGTGCTCACTGGATTATTTGGTTTATTTATTTAAGTTATAAATATACCAAGTTTTGTTCGTTTGAGGATCTTAAAATTCATAATTGCATAACATTGCACAGTGTTTGTCAATTCAGTTTTCGCATTAAAAACTCATAAACCTAATACTTTGGTTAATTGATTCTGAGATATAAATTGAATTAATGGAACAAAAGTGCCTTTTTAAGAAGCATCTTACATTAATATTAACACCACGCGTATTTTTATTTCGCCCTTGCTGTATTTTGGTCCTTAACAATATTTTCTAGAATGTCTTAATTAACAATGATTAATGGTTATGTTTCTGGAATTAACACTTACCAATACAGAGGAACACGTAGAATTGTATCAATTCTATATACGATCTATTTTTTGTTTACGTTAAACGTTAAAGTATATGAATATTTCTTCTTAATGAATCAACACATGATGAAGGAAACAGTGGCTTTCCAAATATGGCGTAATTTACGAGGTTTTAAGAGATTCATATATTTTCAAAATAAAATCGATTAAACTCACAAATTACGTAGTTGAAGTATCACTAAAGAGGTTGTGTAGAAAATACTCATATTGGGATTTTAGCTTTCCGTTCCATTTTTCTATAGTAAAATTTGAATGAACACAATTCGATTTATATGGTACAAAATGATTGGTTTTTTATTCCACATGATAAATAGCGCCATTTATAACACTTATGTAACACTGCAGTGTAAAAGGGTATTTTCCGTTGTGTATTCTTCTTTTTAAACGATATTAGTATTAGATAAAGACACAGTGATTGCATTGCACCGAAATTTAGTATTGTTGCTGTGGTAATGGTACATTCTTTATAGTGTAATAGTATGGAAAGAAATGGCGGACGAATCGAAATGAATGTATTGCTGGTCCACGTAGTAACAATAACTATCAAGTAGTTTTAACCTATACGCCAGCAATTACTGCAAGGTTTCAGGTTTAGCGTTTATGTCTTGGTCATTTTCATTTATTGCAATTTAAAACTATTTGTATTATAAATTAATTCGATCCAGGTTACTAATTCAGCATTCAAGAAACAATTGGGCTGAAGTCATTTTTAAGAAATATGGTTTTGATTATTTTTTAACTTGAAACACTCTGTTCTGTTTATGGCAGAAAAACTGAAGTTGTGTACCTAATATAAATAAAAATAAATGACAAATGATGAGACTGAAGTCCTTTATGTGACTGTAGCATACAGACTTGTAGTCACATTAGGGTCTCTATGCATCTTAAATAACACATATTTTGTGTTAGATATAAGTACTTGTGTGGGACTTCAGTCATTCTGGTCGTAATGAATTTGTAGGATGCTTGATTTGTCCGCAAATACAACTTTATCACTGCTATAGGTAGTGTTTTAAATAATGCTTTCTTGAGAATATTATTGTTTTAAGCAAGTATTATAAATAACAATTATCGGCATGTTATCGAAAACAATTGGTTTAATAATGCAAGGTGTAGGTTTAGCTTTAGAGAATCCTAACATTAATGTAGACAATTGTAAGCATTTTAATAGAATTTATTATTATATTCCTACGTAAGTAATAACTTCCTCGTAATCTCAAATTTGTTAACACTGTTATTTTTTCTTTCAAAGATTCAACAAATGACAACTGTTGCTGAATCGCTTTTAACGCTAGAGTAACAAAGGATTTGGTCTTTTATGGAGAAAGTAATGACTGATTCAAATATTAATTTAACACCTCATAATTTTGGTACGGATACTACTTACACTACTTAAATATATATATGTGATTATTGTTATGTAACATGTGTATAAAATACTATCCTTTTCGCAAAACACGCATCATAGTTTTACACTATTTTTATTGCATTTAAACAGTTAGTAAAGAAATTTGTTATAACGCAAAATTTAAATTATCTTTTTAACTATTAAAAACGGTTATTTTACAGTATAGTTTTCTCAGCTAGCATTAAAAATGGTAGAATTGTGCTGATTTGTATGATCCAAATCTAGCTAGTTTTGACTTTGATCTGAATTCTAGATGAAAAAAAGTATAATATAATATAATTAACAACTTTTTATTTGGTGGTAGTATTCAAATTTACACTTTATTATTTTGAAACTAATATTAGGAAATATAATTTTAGATAAACCCGGACCAAGTACAAATTTGAATATTAATAAAAAATATCCTATTAATTCCTCAGTTTTAACTAGTTCGACTAATGTAGCTTTTGGTATTTAAAATAACCTAATGTTTAGCTCTGTAAGGTTTATAGGATTTATTTACACGAAATAGAAATTCAAAGTGATGTAGGTGATGATCGTGATTTTGTCCTTGATTGTTCTGCCAGTGAAACTGAAAAGAAGTACTGCCATTCTAATTTAGTAAATGTTCTACCAATTAATAGTACAATCTCTATTAATAAACAAATCAATAACACAAGCAAGCCAAATTTAGGCCAGTCGAATAAATGTATTCGAAATGAAAATAACTGAAAAAGGGATGTGGCAAAAAGAGGTGATCCATATACATCCGCCGTTGCTAAGAACAATAAAATAAATAAAGGTAGAAAACTTAAACCCCCTTGCTCTTGTCTAAGAAAATGTAGTGAGAAGATATCGGAAGATATACGACAAACTATTTTTAGTGATATCTGGATAGATTCATTTCATTGGGACCATAGAAGATAATTTATATATCCGAAGTTGACAAACAGCCTAAAAATCGTTCGACACCACCAAACAATAATCAAGCAGATGGACGAATGAACACTAAGGTTTATCATTTGCGAATCTCGCAAATAACAAGGTTGAAAATTTGTACGTGTTGCACTAAGTAAAAAGAAAGAGAATAGTTTATTATCGCAGATTAAAGAGGAAAACATCCACCTACAAATAAATTACCAGAAGAAGTTAGATTGTCGGCAATATCATATATTCCCTTATTTCCCGTCTGTAAATTGCACTACCACACCTAAGGTACTAAAAGGCAGTATGCTTTACATAGATAAGTACAAAGAAGAAAACGGACATAAAACAATAATATCAAAAAAAATGGCTTTACAGAAGGATATTTAATGAAAAACGTAATCCCAGTTTTTATCAATCCTCTACAGATAACAGCGGTGGCCGCGATTACTTCATTAAAAAACTATACGGGAAAGTACTTCGGATGCTGGCCAGGAAAATACTAAGGAACAGCAAATAAATCATCATAGATAATTAGAAAATAGTTACGAATTAAAAAGCCAGGATAAGGAGGAAGGCGAGGAAATTAACCTAAAAGAAACCTAGGCCCTCTTTTAGTAATTCGCAGTCATTTTATCTACGAAAGCTGTGAACTTTAAATCTACCAATACATTGTGATAGTACTGGTCAATCCTATTGTATGATTTGGGATGAACCACAATGTTTAAGAGGAGGTAATGAAATTTCTTCGTGCATTCTAAAGTGGGCTTTAAAAAATTTAAGTGGGGATGTTGAAGATCTTACGATATGGTCGGACAATTGTAGTGGCCAAAATAAAAATAAAATGTTAATTCCGGCCTACATGTGGTTGTTGAACTAAGTACCTACTTTAAACATTACAAAGCATAAGTATCTATTGAAAGGATATACGGGCATGGAAGCAGACAATGTCCATGCTTAAATTAATGAAAAAGAAAACACCTTAAACCTTGAGATATTGCTGTTCCCCGGGACTGGGCACAGTTTATTAGCACTTATGGAAAGACAGCCCCATTTATTGTTTATTCAATGGACATAGAAGATACTAAAGATGCTACTAGTTTGTTGAACGATTATGATGCTCCGTTAGTTTCCAGAACGAAAAATAGTGATAAAGAACAATTTTACCTGTATCAAGTAGTTTGAGCTCAAGTAAGAAGATCTGAGTAGGGAATTCTATATTACAAAACTACTTTTGAAAATGACAAATTTCAGTCAATTAATTTAGGCGAAATACAAGGCTACCCTTACAGTTTCCTAAGCAACTTCCAGTTATTCGAAATGGCACACTACCAATCAAAGATGCCAAATATTACCATATACTGGAGCTACTAAAAGCTACTAAAATCATTTCATTCTTACTATAAATCCTTTAAACAAAAACTATATGATCCGATGAACTACGAATTCAACCTGATCCAAATCCTGATGGGTTCTTCTAAAGTCAATTATGTTAATTTTGTCAGAAATAATAAAATCAGAATTTTGGGATAATATTAGTGTTTTTTAGATAATAACATTATTTACCGCTTAGAAAATTATTAATATACACTTTTACATTAGATGACAAGGGGTAGAAGCACAAAAGCTGTTGCCCCACACATCTACAGAAAATATTCTTTTTAATTGTTAATAAACTGTTAAATTTTATTTCCAAGAATTATTGAGGATATGATGTAATAACAGGTTTACCAACAATTACAAGTTAATTCTTTTACATTTGTTGCTTCAGTGTAATGCCCAACAATACCCCTTGCGGTTGTTTCGCTCTCCTATAAAGTTTTAAAAACGACTTCAAGCAAACTGCTTCTCGTATACTGAATTATGTCAGTGAAAGGTGAACTTGTCTGTAAATAAATATTGTTTCATAAATTGGGGTTACCTTATATTTATTTCATAAAACCTCCTAAAATTCTATTATAATACAATATAATTATGTGTAGCTTTCCTTCTAGGACATAATAATCCATATTTACATAAATAAATACTAGGTAAATTTAAACATTGCAAGATGATGTAACCTGAGATCATTAGGCGCTATGTGTTTGAAAGGAACCGAGAATTCGGCTTCATATTTCCAATGCAGCTACGCAAGTAACTACTCAATATCTAGCTACCTGGTTTTCATAAATGCAACTAATTATTCCATCTTATTCGTTATTCTAGATTTCTTTGTAGGTGTAAGTCCCTTTTTCCTTCGGACAGATAGCTAAGTTTTAAAATTGTTTTCCTTTTCCTATACTATTTCAACTTATACAAGCTTTAAAAATCAGTACTTTCGGTAATCATGTTATTGTTCCGTGGTAGTTTATTTCTTGTTACAACACGTAATAAAACATTTTGAGGTAACTCTTCAAATACGCGCATTAAAGAACAACACTGTCCCTTATAATAACTATATCATTCATTAATAGCCTTTTTACACGAATACTTCTTTAGTAATAAATTCTTGAATATTGGAGTTCGCATAATGCAAGCTATAAATCTTATTTCCTCAACTGTATTTTATCCTGATAAATAAACTTGGATTTAGAAAAATTTGATATTACATATTCGTATACAAAGGTAAATTGTCTTTAAAATGTCCTTTGATGCAAATTGGTGATATGGTTTTAGAGATCTGATTTCATAGAGGGAAGCTAGAATTAAATACTTTGATAGGAAGTTGATGTGATATCGATTACTACTTCCATGGTGAAATAATTACCGGGAAAAACGATATTTTGCACATAAACGCTATTTCTTCCCAATTGCTCTAATGTTTTACGTATCTTTGGTTGAACCATTTGAAAATTTGGGTTTTAAGGTAGTAGTCAGTTTGTTTCATCAGCTGAGGGGTAGATAACTAACTGCAACCACCGTGTTCATGTCGAATTAATGAAATAAATTAATTAAGGCGTAATCCACAACTGAAAATATTACGGTTTAATTAAATAGTAAAATCTAAAATATTTACTTAAATGTTTGTGTTGTAAATCAAAACTAAGTGATAAAATTTCATAAGTGCAAGACACTAGTTAGAAATACATTTCTAAAGGAATCCAATGGGTATTACTAAAATTTAGAGCCCCAATAAAAGTTGCAAATATTGTTGGAAGCCGTGGGAATTTTAAAGATGTCTGAAATAGAAAGAAACGGGCAAAGTTTCATAATACTTAGACAGGATTGGTAACAATGAATTCACAAAAATTGGTTGCCATGGAAACATAAACTTATAAACGATTAAGCACCACCAAAAAATCCATGTATTTGGGTTCCAGCTTTAATACTACATAAATAGATTAAACAAGTGTCAAGTAAATCCCGTACCAAGATATACGAAGATGACAAGCTGATAATAGTACTTGATGTCCTAATTAAAGATACAAGTCCAGCGAAGATATCATTTTACAAAATCCACACAAGGCAGTAAAGAACACAGCCCTAGATCACAAATAATTTGGGCAGCTTCGATCCACCAAATTAGTCTACATATCAGCACGCAACTAATCGAAATTTGCGAGCACAGCAACTTTGCATTCAATAACAAAGACGAACGAAGGTTACTTCACATAGGTGAAAAATTAAAAACTTAAATATACCACAGTGAATAAATAAAATTTTTATTGGTTTCACTTAGTTGTTTTAGAAGTCTTTATAAATTATAAATTTTATATTGTTTTTTGTTTTGCGAATATCAGGCAAAGAAATCAATTAAAAAACGTTAACGGCCTGAAATTCGACACATTTATTATAACATGTTTTAAATTTAAATTTCTGTGAAATAATGTGTTTATTGTAAATATTGTGTTTGTGTTTGAAATAATAAATATTTTTTTAAACTTTGAACTCGCCTTGACCCGCGGAAAAATGAAGAAAATACTCAAAATACCGTTAGGGTAATCCTACTTAATCTCTTTTGAAAGGAACGTCAACCTTTTCAACAATTTAAAAGTAGAAACAGCCTCTAAGTCTAGAATTTTAGGAACAGTTATAAAAATATCGTTTGCTGCATTGTTTAAAATTAGTGCACACTGACTAGTTAATTATTAATGACAAAGCTAATTAAATAACGCAGTAAAGAACGATAGAACTATTCTCTACTTAATTGCGTGTTATTGTGGCCTGAATTTACTAAAACGAAATTTTGAAGATTGTCGCCTTCTTGGCACAATAGATAAGAATTAGCATCCTTGCCAGCAAAATTTAAATTTACTACATAGACTATTTGTTTAACTCTATATACGAATCAATTACATTGTGCTGAGATTAATTTACCAAAAGACTGGTCATTTAATTGCATGTAGTTTAGTTTCTTTATTACAACACCGGTTCACTTAAAACAGTATGAACCATAAATATCAAGTGCCTTACAAGAAATAAATTATATTCGTTTGATTTCTATAAAAATGTACGTACTAGTGTTATGAAAATGTAAAATATTATGAAGTACGATCTCGCTGTTGTATATCAAATAACTGTTGTGTTAATATCTAATAAATTAAGCTGTAACTTTTAATGTTTAGCACAAAATTGATGAATTGTTAGTCGACAAAATTATATAAATTATAAAGAGCATCCTTCATACTGCTTTGACATTTATTGATTTGTCACAGTTAGCAAAGTTCATCAATAGCTTTCAAATTACATCAAAAATATCTACAGGAAATTGGTATACGTCGCTACCATTGTACGGTTTTTACAATAGACTATTCTAGTTTATTTCCGAAGGCAATGAACCGTTTAAAAGTATAAATGACAAAAGATTTTATTATATACAACTAAAACATTCTGAAGGTACTAAAGCGAAATTTATTGTATGCTTTTTTGGTCAATGATGTACCTTCCTATTTTCTTGTCCGTATAGAATCTTTATCAAACTACATTAGTAGGATTACAATATATCGTTAAGGGGATAATTCAAAAAGTCAGGTAAAAATGAAACAAGTAGTTGTTCTTTGGGTGTAAAATATTTTATTTTACCAATATAATCTCCCTCCAACTTAACACTGTTATTCTTATGACATTTAAGACGCTTAAGCTTTCAGTCAAATAACATTTTCCAAATCGTGTAAAGTTAGTGCCTGTATTAGTCATCATTTCTTCATTGGAGAAACAGTTCTTACGAAAAAGTCAATAATGAGAAATAAAAAGAAATCCACTGGGGCGAAATGCAATTAATATAGTTTTACTGTTGCAATGGCTGAAGAATGTACTAATACGTTATTGTCGTAAAACAAAACCTTTGCCTTTGCCAAATATGGCGAGTTTTCCTTCATATTTTCAATTAACTGGTCCAAAAACGATGTATAATACTCCAATATTATTTTTCTACCTTTACTACAATAATCAATGAAAATTATTCGGCAAGCACCTCAAAACATGGTTATCATACCTTTACCAGTCGATGGTAGCGCCTTTGCCTCCTTCGGTGCACTTAAGCCAAATTCTACTCGTTGTTTCGATTACTTCTTGTTGTAAAACATAGTCGTAGATCAAATCCTCATAAATTGTAATACACGGACGATGATATTCAGATCTATTAGGCTTAAACGATTTTAAGCAATAGATCGAAGTTGAAGAATGATTAAGTTTTCAGGACACTCTCAACGAACGCGGCACCCATATGTAGGATACTTTCATATCTAAATCATCATGCAAAGTTGGAACCGCGGTATCAATTGACAAGCTTAAGGCCTGCACAATCCATGTCACATTCACTCAAGTATATACCAACACAACATCGGATGCACTTTTATTATCATTTTTCGTGTACGGGTATATTTTGCTTGCCAAATTGCTCAGCATTGTAAACAGTCACACGGCCATAGCAAAAATCATTAAACAACGGCTGAATCATTTTGATTGATAGAGTAGAGTCCGAATAATGTTGTTCATGCCTTTGCTTTGTTTTTATTATTGTTTCTACATGCAGAAAATAATGTTTAACGAGATCGCGAAGATGACTCATTTCCTTTCTTGCGAAACTAATGCAAGTTGTTTACTCTAAATGGCTGTCGAACACAAACTAATCCGCAGATGTTCTTGAACATTGACATCACGCTATTTGAAGGAGTGTATTTTAACATAATTTTATTAATTTTATTCTCGTGGAGCAACATCTTGCATTTTACCTGACTCATTGAACCAACTTCGTATATCCAAGCAAACGATTTGAATCATTACTGTACGAGAGGTATATAAATTTAATTTGGACTTTTTGTTTTTCCGACTCATAATCAAAAGCTGCTGAGAAGTTTGTTTTGTGGCAATTAAAATTCGTACGTAAGTGATCTAGCTAGAAATTTTAGTTGTTTCGACAAATAATCATAGCGAGTTAAATACGATGTCAAGTGATATAATCCATCCGTTGAATACAGTCTTGTTATTTAGAATTTGAGTCATGTAGTTTGAAAACGTTAGTTAGCTTCAAACAAAACTTTGGTATAGTCTAGCCCTTGAATCCTCAAATCATTTATAATGTTCCTGAAAATATATAAAATATTTCGTGTGCAGGGAAAGGTGCAAGTTGTTATTTCTAACGAACTGCTCTAATGTCTCCAAATTGAAGAACATAAATTTGAATCATGTAACATAGCGATAAACAGAAACTGACAAGGAAGGTATCCCACGTGTCCGATTCTAATTTGAATGAAACTTTAATATATTGTAGATAATTAAAGTTGTATGATAGTAGAGGTAAATAGGATTGGCGGGTAATAGTAGCATGGTGTAGATGCTGTACAGTGCTGGGAGTTGGGGTGAAGGGTAGTGGTAGTGAGAAGTTGTTGGTGCATGGGTGCATGCAGTGGTTGAGAAGATAGAGGCTCGATGCTGGGTTTTGCCTACCCCGCTAAGGGAATGGCATGTTTGTTAGTATTAGTAGTAGCACTTGTAATTTAAGTTTAAGGTGCACGTATTCTTTTTACCTGCTCTAAAACGGTCTGACGGGGTAAAAACCACATTCAAAGGTGAAGTTTTATTCGCCTATTTGGGTAGTTCATAAAGAAGCTGTAGATCACTTTGAACAAGACAATCCTATAGTAATCCTCTTCAACACTTTTAACTCATTTCAAGGATAAAACTATGCTTAAGAAGAACTTAAATGGACAAATACTCCCTTAATATAATTGGATTTGGTTAGAAATAATATGTGTTGTGAATTATTTTAGACTAAAGTTTAAGTGCTTCTGAATTTTCATGAGAAGTAATTTTAAATGAACTTTTCATCCCAAATTATATCTTCACAGTTTATCCGTAATTAATGCATGTACTTTATACAAGGTGTTTTAGGAGGCATTGGAAATATTTTAAGATGTAGTATATGGGCCCAGTTCTTAATGGTTACTGAAATACAACAGTTCAAGTTAGAGCGTACGTACCCGATGTGCATGCATGCCCAAAATAGCTGACATACGCACAGGAAACTGAATTTCAATTTGACTTTTGTAGCTTGACGCTGTTTAGCATTGTAATTGTCAACGTGGGATTCCAATTTTCCAGTGTTAAGCATACGCATTTACACATACTGAATATGCCAATAAGGTATTTGTCTCTGGGTTTTGCAATTGAAGTGCTGTTGCTGCTTGTAGAGAATACGGCAAACGATTTCCTACCCGAAGATTACCAGTTCTAAGAGTGTTTACTCGTGTTTTTAGTAAACTGTCTAAGGCTGATTTAGTACTCAGGAGCCATATTTCTTCTGAACGTGTGAGTGAACAAAATGTGGATGAAGTAAAAGGTATTATTGAGTCGGTAGAACGTAGTCCTTTTATAAGGTCACGCAGAATTCCACATATATAAGAGTTGCGCATACAATTGTATGGCGAATATTATGTAAGCACGGCTTCTATTCTTATCGTTTACCATGGATTCGACATTTTCAAGTAGGCGCGGAAGGTATACGATAGGAATTTTGTCGATGGCGAATTGCTAATCATAATTTCCTTTATATTGTTTACTAATGAAGCTACTTTCACTCGTGACGGCATCAATAACGTTCGTAATACACAGCGGTGGTCCAAAAAACCTGCATGCCGTTGTGGAGACAAGTTATCAAGTACGCCTCTCAGTAAATATGTGGCGTGGTATGATAGACAATCCGTTGGTTGAGCCTGTTGTGTTACCACATCGTCTTACAGGGTTCATGCATCAACACTTTCTTGAAAACAAATTTCCCCTATTATTAGAAGATATTCCATTGGTTACAAGGATGGGAATATTCTCCCAACATGACGGAGCCCTACCATATTTTAGCTGTTTGGTGACATCATCTAAATCAATCATTCTCTAAAAGATTGATAGGCCAAAGTGGTTCCGTGCATTTGCCACTAAGGTCCCCGGACCTTACTCCCTTAGATTTTTGCCTGTGGATTTGGATGAAAAGTCTATAAAGAAATGGTGAATACCAGAGAATAATTGATCGTTCGCATTCTGAATAGTGGTGGTCTCATAAAAGAACATCAAGACAATCTCAGAACAGCCATACGTGGTATTGTCAAAAGAGTTCTGAAGTTCATTGAAGTCGGTGGTGGAATTTTTGAACAGTTTTAATCATTTGTGCCTTTCTATCTTTTAAATAAATCATAAATGCTAAGCATAACCCATTTTCCCATTTCTTCACACCTACTATGCGCCTTTTTACAGGTAATATTTGAACTGTTGTATTTCAGTAACCATTAATGATTGGACACATGTTGATATGAACCTTTTATTCAAAATAGTCCATACTACCACCTCTTAAAATATTTGCTTTCCCTTCTAAAACAGGTCTATTTATTAACACCCTGTATATGACAAGAACCATAAAATTTTAATTAAATATAAAAATTTCATATATCTCATTTTATTAAATTTCCTAAAACTTTTGCAACCAACAAGTATTAAGTTGCATATGTACCCAAAATTTCATCACTAATTAAAAATATCTCTTTATTATTATGTTGTATCACAAATATTATCAGTTACAAGGATACAAGCACTTATAAAAATTTAATTAATAAACCACAATAACAATTTAAAATGATTTTAATGAAGTCTTGACGCATAAACACGTCTTGTCCTATAAATCTTTAATATGGACCTCAGAATTCATCTCGGAACATGATCTTCATTAAATAATGTTAGACAACCTGTATTATTGCTAGAATACTGATAATTTAAAGCCAAACTGCCCTAAAACTTAAAAAAGTATTTAAAAAAAACTAACTTTATTATTTCATATACTTGCGTAATTAATATTGTTAATTTTTCAACTGATTTTCATACAACAGATGCTGACGCATATGCTTAATAAGAATATTCCACTTAGATACCTTTATTTCCATAAAAAGACCATCATTTTAAATTACCTCTTAGATCTGAGTAACTTATTTTAATTACAAGTTTGATTGGATTCTTATATTAGATTCATTGTTTTTAATAGCTACATTTAACATCATGCTTTAATTACAGTTTAGTTCCTAAAAGTTCTTAAAATGATAATCTAAGTCGCTAAAAATAAATAAGTATAAGTAAATAATTTATTTATCAAAAGACTACACTTACCTTTACTTTTACTTTCTCTTACCTATATGAAATATAAGTAAAAGAGAAATTATTGTTTTCGACCAAAATTTTCGATGTCGAAATTTTAGTGGAAATACACGTTTTCGGTTCCCTGAGTACCAAAATCATGTGTTTGAAAATTGGTCTGTGTGTGTGTGTGTGTGTGTGCGTGTACGTGTGCGTGTGCGTGTGCGTGTGCATGTGCGTGTGCGTGTGCGTGTGCGTGTGAGAGTGTGTGTGCTTGGGCGTGTGCGTGTGCGTATGCACGCGCGTGCGAGTGCGTGTATGCATGTGGGTGTGCGTGTGCGTGTGCGTGTGCGTGTGCGTGTGCGTGTGCGTGTGCGTGTGCGTGTGCGTGTGCGTGTGCGTGTGTGTGTGTGGGTGGGTGTGTGTGGGAGCACGCGTTCGTACGTGCGTGCGTGTGGGTGTGTGTGTGGGAGCACGCGTTCGTACGTGCGTGCGTGTGGGTGTGTGTTTGTGCCAGTGACTACGATAGCTCCAAAACCAAAAGTTCTGGAATAACAAAATTTTATATTTGAGTCGAGATCCATCGTCGAACACGACCGCAGAAATTTCACTAAATTGTAAAAACCGGAAGTGCCACTATACTCTTGTCATTTGTTTGTTTTTGAAATTTATTTCGAAACCCACTATAACGATTTTTTTTAAATTTAGTGTATTTCTTAGAAATTTAATGCTCTTTCATATAATCTAGGAGGTTTTTCATAAAGTTTTCCGTAAGTCGAGTAACCGGAAGGACTTTCGTCGTTAAGTCTAATTAAAATAACTATATAACCAAAAACTGTAGGTAAATGAAAATTTGTATTTCAGATCACAATTACCTTAGCGTACTAAATCTAGAATTTGATTAAAATTGAATAACTGGATGTACCACCTTATTCCTGTCATTTTTAGATATTTTCCGAATTTTTCGTTTTTCGACATTTTCTTGAAATTGGTTTTAACGATTTTTCTAAAATTTGTTATATTTCTTAAGCATTTCAGAGCTTATCATATAGGCTAGGCGGTTACTCAGAAAGTTTTCTGTAAATTGAGTAACCGGAAGTACCTTCACTATTAACTCTGAATACAATAACTATGAAACTAAAAGCCCTGACTAAATGAAAATTTATATTTGGGGCCACAAACACCTTTCTCTGCAAAATCTAAAATTTGGTTAAAATCGAATAACTGAAAGTACCACTTTATTTCTGTCATTTTTAGATAACTTCCGAATTCTCCATTTTCACGGTTTTCTTGAAATCAACTCTAACGATTTTTAAACGTAGTATATTTCTTAGCTACTTAATTTAGTTTTATATTAAGCAAGGGGTTTCTTTAATAAGTTTTTGAAAATTGAATAACTGGAAGTACTTGGTGTATTAGTTGTGAACAACGTTTCTCAAAAAGTAATCGTTATATGAAGATCACACGCTATATCTATGTTTTATAACGACTATACATGAAACGGCAAGAATTTAGTTAAAATTGAATGACACTTTATTTTTGCGACTTTTAAGTTTTTTGCGTTTTTCCCGAAAAGGTTTTTAACATTATTTTTGAAACTTGCTACGGTTGTTGTGTCCTTCATATCCTTTTACGTGAACTTAGAGGTTTTCCTGAAAACATTATTAGAGAACATCTCTGTAGTTAAGCAGGGTTTTACGTATCTAGTAACTTGGATGGATGACAGTTAGAATTATCGTTCCCAAAATAAACGTAAATAATATTTTAATTAATTGTTAACATTGGCATATTTGTATACCTATGTACGTAAAAGAAAATCGTGTGTTGTCTCACACCAGATTTTTTTATTTACGTGATTGCATTAAAAGATTAATTATGTGGTTCGATAATCTATTAGATACACCATTTTGTTGGGAATTTGGTTGTTTCCACAGTATAACTTCAACGAACATTGTGAACATTATAGCTTCCGAATGAACCTTAGAATCAATTTTATGAGTGGAGTTTTGCATTAATGATTAATTAGTAATTAAGCTCACTGTTTCACTATGTAACCACAGATTTCATTACTATTTTATATTATCATACATCATGACCTTAAATTTCTTGCTAAAAACTTTTTAAGTTCCTGTTAGATAAGGAAAATGTTATCTAAGGAGCCTGAAAATTTACAGAAAGCTAGCATAGTATAACATTTCAATTGGTATGCAGAAAAAGTGCGTTTATTATCAGTACTTTACTCTACGCCGTGTTAAAAATTATAAAAGCGAAGACGGAGCTAGCTAAAATAAAAAGTTTATCAATTAGTGCTACGGTGAAACATTTGAATTTTAATAAATTTAATTGGACCATACCTGCGGTTCAAGCTATTTTATTTGTAACTGGTGATCGGATGAGACATTTTGAATTAATTAGTTTGTGGCCTACTGAAATAAGGTTTTTTTCCTATGATAGTGGAATTGAGTAGTATTATTCAACGAGACAATGTAAAATATATAAAAGTGAATAGAACACACGTAAGTCGTACCTTAAATAATTACTCAATCAAAGCTTCAAAAATCAATATTATTGATTATTAATAAGTCAATATCTGGAACTATCGACTGCCAATTAGTGGTTACCTGAAATAAGAAGCAAATAATATAAACGTACGGTTGCAAATAAATTAAACTTACCTATTTGTGCTACAGCAAATCTGTAAACATTAATCGTTAAAGAGTTCAACGAAATTGGTTATGTTTCGCGAATATGAGATAATTATAGATCGAATATCAATAACTGAAACGGGCTTATAAATGCGTCACACACCGATACGGAATAATTTTCCAAACATGACTGCAATAACAGATTCTTTCAACAATTACAAGAAAACTTGGAATGGACATCTTGGTATAGTAATCTTAACTTCTGTAAAGAAGCGCAGTTGCAATTCGACTACCTCTCGAAGTTTTTATACGCTATCTACCATTATTTTTTTTGTAAGTTAATTTTAAGATTTATAAATTATATTTTCTTTGTACTGATGTGTGTTGGAAGCTTTGGCATCTAAGTGTTTATATAATTACTTTTATTTTTATTTTCAAACACCCAACTGTTTACATACTGTTTATTTGAAAATTTTCTTTATAACTTTTACATATCATTTGTTTACAAATTTTATTTATAACAAAACAAGCTTTAATTGTGTTCAATTTTTTTTCCTTTATTATTTCAATATTAACTAAATTACTGCTTGTTACTGTTACGTACTCACTAACATACTTAGTTATCAAGATATCAACAACTTCTTGTTTTCTTTATTATTTCTTTTGTCAAAATCCAATTCTTTCATTTATTTTTTGTTAGCACATACAATATTTATCTACAGTAAATCTTTTAGTTCAATCTAAATTATTTTATTAATAAAGTGTTGGTTAAAATATTTAAATTAAAGCTACTATATTCAATCTAAAAAAAGACTTAACTAAACTAAACTTAACTTAGTTTTTAAAATTCTATAATTGTATTTGTAAATTAAGAAAACTATACTTCTCGAAGTATTCAGTGGTTTAGAATCGTACATATTGCTGTCCAGAAACAACTATCTAGAAAAAGGTTTTTTTTCTTTTATTATAATTTATAAGCAATTAACTGCCATTTGGAGTAAGGATCTAAGACCTATCTGCTCTACCATACCGAGGTTAGCCGAGCTCTTGTTGGTTGAGTGGATGTGAGATAAAGTACTCTCGCTAATTTGTTTTCTGTTCCACCTTGTGTTTACATTAAGTATGTATGTATGTATGTAGACACAATTTTCCGTATTTTTCAAGTTAAATTTATTCTATCGGACCTATATTTCCTTTCCATGTTCGCGTTCAGCAGTTTCCGGCTTAGTCTATGTATTTTCCCTATAATTTTCACGGGACCGTACATATTTTCCGGAATAAGCAAGATTCCCCTTTTTCCAGTTTTCGCCTTAGACAGTTCTCACACATACAGACACACACACACACACACATATATGTGTATATGTATATATATATATATATATATATATATATATATTTATATATATATATACACAG
>JAHWXV010594726.1:0-14838 GCA_024586415.1 Phrixothrix hirtus | reverse complement strand
CGATACCTTTTGTTGTAATACTTTATCCGTTTGTTGGCGATTATGCCGAGTTATTGCTATCTCTATCCATCATGTCATGTAATCTTCATGCCTCATCTAATTGATTCGCTCCTTTATCTTCTAGTTTCAGACGTTTCTCTAATTTAGTAACTGGATTGCAGGAATTATATCGGGGTAAATGTAACTCAATAGGCAGCTTATTAATTAGATCGTTTATAAGATCGTCACCTCTCTTTCTCTTTCTTGAATTGATCTTAAGAGTGTGAAGAAGCATTCTGCGAATATTTCACTGTAATGAATCTATTTTTACTTACTAACGCCATGATCGTTAAATATATTTACAATTATGATGCAGAAATAACAATTGAAAAGTCTCTAAGTGTTTATTATTTTTCTATGCTAACATATATGCATGCATAAGTAGAATATACATTTTAGTTGCATTTTTTAAGAAATGGAGATTGTTTCGTACTTTACTAAACTTACTTACGTAAGTACAATGCAAGAACTTTGCTCTTAAAAATATTCGGCATTTAAGTTATCTCTAAATAAAGTTATAAAATAGTTTTCATAAAAATGTATCATATTTACAAGTATCGCATTATGTTGACTTACTCCTTCACAAACTACTACATTATGTATATATGATAGAAGTTTAGTGTCTAAATTGTTATTATTTTTGATTATAGCAGCAGTTGCTTCGCAACAAAATTTAGGAGGTAATGCCAACAATGAGAAATTTGCATAATCTCGGACCGATTTAAAGCTATAAACGATCTTGCAATGCTTCTTATGTATGATAACATTTCCAATTTACTTGACATTTCAAGTTCGTAACTGAGCACATCATTTAGAGAAAATAACTCATTAATTTCGCTTTTAGTAAATTTAGGGGCAATTACACTACTACTATAACTTTTCTTCTATCACTATACCTGCAACACTCAAAGCGAACATTATAGATAATTAATTTTCGCGTTTAATTTGTTTTATAAGAATAATTTAAGACGGATACATACCGTGGGATATTAAATGTATTAAATAGTTGAAAACATAGCGTCCGCATATGCAATGGGGAATTTAATTAAATATTCACATATAAATTAGATTTGCATAAAACATAATTATCAAAAATGTCCCTTCGCGATATTGGTGCGCGCAACGGGAAAATTAAATATTCATATATAAATTTGATTACGAAAAATATAATTATCAATTAAAAAAATAGTATTCACGCGTGGAATGGGAGAAATAATTAAATATTTGCAAATAAATTTGATTATCCGTATAAATATGAAATTAAATGAATTAAATGGATTGAATTTTTGAAAAAAAACATTAATTAATTATGACCCGAATTATAGAAAATAGTTTTGATATTTTGTCGCGCCCTCCGCTATAATACTCAAAGTGGAGAGAGTAAAAGTTTGATATCGCCCATATAATTCTGCCTATATTCGCGGGTTGTGGAGTGGTGGGTCCAGAACTATCAAATCCTATCTACCGTTTATTCAGGGTTTCCCTCATCGAGATAATTACGTCATCGAAATTTTTTTAAATGGAAATCTATAAATTTATTTAGCTCAGTAGGCAGCCCTTAATTTTCAAAATTGAGCGATGTAGAATTTATTAAATCTGTGTCAACTAGTACTTGATAAATTAGTTTGAAAATCAATCCTATCAAGCAGCACATGTCGAGTGTAATCTTCTAAAAACACAATTATCGTGATGGTTTATTTTAAAATAAGATAAATTATAATTTAATACTAACTAAAGTTGTATATTCGTCTTACTAAAGTGGTGAGACTTGTCAGCTTATCAAGTGTTTAAACTATTGTCAATCAACTTTTGGCAGTGTGCCAGTCGCTTTAGAAATTCGTTTTAAATATTTATAGCAAAATATCAGGACGTATGGATTGCGATTTCGCGCGAATACAATTTTTAATTTCGTCAAGCGTTTGTGGTTTTTATGCTTGAAAATACGTTGTCCTGTAAATAGCCCCATAACAACAAGTCCAAAAGTGTAATGTCAGGCGATCTGGCGGACCATTTAATTAATAAAGCACTTTCGTCTAATCCATCTATTTGAAAAGATAATATTTAAATATTGCCGAACTTTATAGTAATAGTGAAGTGGAGCTACAACTTCTTAGAACCAAATTTCTTCACATATTTTTTATTAGGCAGTAATGGTATTAACTCAAATTGAAAGAATTTGAGGTAAGAATTTCCAGTAAGATTACCATTAAAGATGAATGGTCCTAAACTACAGTCCCCAAGAATTCCTGTTTAAATGTTGACCTTATATGGATCATGTGTGCAAACTTCCTCAATCGTATATGAATTTTGCCTAGACTAGTATCTCAGATTCTATTTATTCACAGAACCATTACAAACAATGTGAATTCATCGGAAGATAAAATAGTTCCTACAGATTCCGGGTTTCGATTAACAATATCTAGAAATTGCTCACGATATTGTATGCACCAATCACAATTGTTCTCATTTAACTCAGCAACTATAGTCATTTTGAAAGAATTGAATTTTTTTGCATTTTTGTTTATAATATCCTGTGAACTGTTGTGTGAGAGATACTAAATGCATCACCTAATTTCTGGTTGTAATATGCGAATTCTCTTGAAGAGAAAGTAATACATCTACTCGCATGCCTTCACTTATAATAGGAAGTCGGCTTTTGGTTTACTTCTTACGTGTCCCCATTCCCTGAATTTAGTCTCAATCTTGAAGATTGTTGACTCGATAACTTTGTTTCTTTTAGGATTAACTTCAAGAAATAACAGCCACACCTCTGCGTGAGTACATTGGCGATCGCCATGACCAATCATTATAAGAATTTTAATGCGCCCAGTTCAATTATTTGCATAATACTATAAAACATTGCAAGGTAAATGAATGTCACGGTCACGTACTTAAACATAACGTTAACTATGTAGTTTAACGTGAAATGATAAATCCAATTACCACTACGAAATCAGAGATCTAATGAAGTATTGGAGATATTTCTGTCAATATTATCATATAAACAGCTATTATTCTTTTGCTGTAGCGGATAAGCAGAAGTACCACCTTGTTCTTGTGATTTTTTGTTTTCTCACAATTTTCTCGAGATAAGCTCCAGCGATTTTTTTAAGCTTACCATATTTCTTCGCCGTACAATGCGTTAGGCGGATTCTCAGAAAGTCTTCCATAAGTCGAGTAACCGGTAGTACCTTTAGCGTTTTATCGTTAACGATTAATAAAATAATTATGAAATTAAAAGTACAAGCAAAATCAAAATTTATATTTGAGGTAATAACTGCCTTTGTATGCAAAATCAAGAATTTGATTAAAATCGAATAACCGGAAGTACCACTTATTTTTTGACATTTTCAGATATTTTCCGAATTTTTAGTTTTTCCCAATTTTTTTGAAATTGGATCTAACGATTTTTTTAAACTTCATATATTTCTTAGCTGTTTAATTCTGTTTTATACAAACCAAGAGAATTTTCCAAAGAATTTCTGAAAATTGAGTAACTGAAAGGACTTGAACTGTTAATTGTGAGCAACATATCTCAAGAATAAAGCATCGTAGAAAATTTGAAAATTTATATTTAAATTTAGTTTAGTTTAAATTGAATGACCGCAAGTGCCATTTAATTCTTGCAATTTTTAGATTTTTTGCGATTGTCTCGGAAACGGTTCTAAGGATATTTTCTAAATGTGCCACGTTTCTTACTCCTACGATGATCTTTTATGCGAAGTAATCGATTTCTATAAGAAAATTCATTGAAGCGAATTCCCGAGGAAAATCTCCAAACTTAAGCAGCTTTTTTCGTGTCCAATAACTTGGACGAACGAACGTTGCAATTGTCGTTCCCAAAATAAGAGTGTATATTACTTTAATCACTTTTGAACATTAATGGCATATCTATAATACGCAAGAAAAAGTCGGTTGTTGTCTCACACCTGATTTTTGTTTATTAATTTCAATGCAAAATCTTGATTTTAATATTATTTTCATTTACATATACAGTTGTTCGATTTAATATTCGGACACGGCAATTCTTCAACATTATTGACCCATGTATGTCTGCTTAATAGAGTTATTAAAACAGTTCTTTTTGCATATCTTAAACCATCTAGTCTAGTTAGCAGAAACATAAATCCAGTTGATTTTATGCACATGATTTTTTCCATAACGTGTGCTGAAGTAAATCATCCCGAAATTTGCGGTAGAAAAAAATTTCGGGCGCTTTTAGTTTACCCCCGGTAAGAATGCGTCTCGTATAATCTGGTTTTATTCGAATTTATATTGTTTGTAAACATAACATCCAGCCGATATCCCGGACTCAGTTTAACGTATTACTTGTCGATATCATGATAATTGCGAAAAAAGTGGTCATAAAGACAAAAATACGTCGCTACAGCATCGTCATTACGAAAAATAATCATATCGACAAAAATTCCAATTGTTAAAAATAGGCAAAGGTGCAGTAGGAGAGATTATTAAGAAGTACATTCATGAAGATCAAATTGAATTAATACCATCAAAGGGACGTGCAAAAAAATTAAACAATTTCAAATTCTCAGAAAAATTCCAAGAAAAGTGCTATAAAACTGAGTTCGGAATTACATGAAGAAATTGGTAAGAAAAAATCTAGACACAGTATGCAATAGTTAAAAAAGCAACCGCACGTAAACGAAACTAATCATAAGAAACACTTGGACTTTTAATAACATCGCCTAGTGAGTTTTTACCTATTTTTAACAGTTCGGATATTTATTGATATCGTTTTTGTCTTTTATAATGATAAATAGCTACTTTACAAGATTTTACATTGGAACTAATGGGTGTGAAACACCCAACTTCTTCTAACGTATCGTAGATATGCAGTTAATGTCCAAAAATGATTAAAATATTATATAAGTTTATTTTTGACAATTGCAACGTTCATTCATGCAAGTTACTGGACACGAAAAAGGCTGTTTAAGTTCAGAGGTTTTCCTCGATAACTTGCTTCAATCAATTTTCTCGTCGAAACCGATTAGTTGGCATAAAAGGTCATCGTAGGTCTACGAAATTTGACATATCTTAAAACAATCCCTATAGTTGTTTTGGAGAAAATTGTAAAAAATCTACAAATTGTAAGTATAAAATGGCACTGCCAATCATTCGATTTTAACGTGAGGCGTGTTAGGAAAATATTAAATTTAAATATAAAATTTCATTTTCTACAATGCTTTGGTTTTGAGATATGTTGTTCACAATTAATAGTTTAAGTATGTATTTCCGGTTACTCGATTTTCGAAAATTCATTAGAAAAACAGTTTGGTTCTTCTAAAACAGAATTAAATGGCTAAGAAATATATTAAATTTTAAAAAAATCGTTAGGGCTAATTTCAAGAAAATCGCGAAAAATATCTAAAAATGTCGAAAATAGGTAGTACTTCCGGTTATTTGATTCTAACCAAATCTTGATTTTACATACAAAAATAGTCTTAACCGCAAATTTAAATTTTCATTTTTCTAGCACTTTTAGTATCATTGTTATTTTATTCATCGCTGACGGTAAAAGTATTTCCGGTTACTCGATTTATGGAAGAATTTCTGCGAAAACTCCTAGATTATATGAAGAAGCATTAAATAGCTAATAGTTCAAGTACTTCCGGTTATTCGATTTTCGTAAATTTATTACAAAACATGCTGGTTTGGTATAAAACAGAATTAAGTAGCTAAGAAATATACAAAGTTTAAAAAAATTGTTAGAACCAATTTCATCAAAAGCGCGAAACACTAGAAATTCAAAAAATACCTAAAAATGACAAATCAGGTGGTACTTTCGGTTATTTAATTTTACCCAAAATTTTGACTGTTAGCTACAAGGAAAATTTAAATAAAAATATAAACCTCTATGTATTTACCACTTCGAAATTTAGAATTACTTTAAGCATAATTGAAGCAAATCTTGAATTAACACAGACATTGATTTTAGAAGCAGCTTTAAATATGAATTGAAATAAAAATGTTTTAATCTAAATTCAAAAAGAAAACTCATGATATCTAAAATAAATAGTAAACTAAAACGTAAAACCCAAAACAAAATTAGAAGCAACACATATACAGGGTTAATTTTAAAGTTGTCAGACAAACTTTAGCACGTTATTGCAGACGCTCAACCACGACTATTAACAACAATATCACATAAAATAGAACACTTTTTTTGGAAGAAATTGGAAATGTCGAATTTTTGGGAACAACCGGAAAACGTGTTTACAAATAATATGTCTAGACAAATTCTACGTGTTATAGAGTATATAACTTATTGTTTTAATATCCAATTACACAATATGTATGTTTATTTCGTAGGAACATTAGGCTATCACTATATGCGTCATTGATACCAATGATCTGTGTTTTTATTATTTGTAGTCTACACTGACAGTTTGTGATAAAACAAAAAGTCCTGATAAAACAGGTATGTAACACAAATGTGGAGCTGGATATATACAGACGGCTTTTATTACTAAAAGTAAGGAAAAATGTTTATATAATCACATGTCCCGCAATGGTTCGATATTGAATTATACTGGTGCATATAAAATATTAATTCATTGGTTACACGCATTTAAAGTTATCAGACAATTGTCAAGTAAAAAATCCGTGCAATGTCAGTAATGATAATTGATTAAAGCATTCACATCATTAGTAGTATGACTGTGAACCACTCCACTTCAGTGTCATAACATGCGAACGTTTAAACGCAGTATATCCATGATCCGACGAGCTCAGCTGTGCGATGCTGCTCGTACAGGTCACTTTGGACTTTTATTATGATTTTAATTTAATTACTTCATAATAGAAAAATTCAATTAGCTGTAACTCAATATCGAAGAATTGGGTACATATGTTTATGTAAACTGTTTTCCTTACTTTCAGTTGTAGAAGCTACCTAAATATATCCAGCCCATTATTTTGACCCAATTAGGTGTAACTCAGTGACGAATAATGGTGGGACATATGCTTATATAACTTTTTTTCTTACTTTTACTCGTACATATATACATATCCAGCTCATCATTTTTGTTATACCCTGTATAATTTAAAAACATAATTTAGAAACAAACACGTCGCTATAAATTCAGTGAACATCCCCGATTTCAGTATATTTACCATTTTAGAATAACTAATAACTACATGATGTGTTAATCATTTATTCACTTAAAGCGAAAAACTCAGCTGCTCCTTTATTTCAGGGGCTCTCCAACTGTCCTTTAGCATTTTTATGGGTGATTTTTTAAACAAAAAATATGTTTGCAAAATAATCTCTTACCGCAATTCAGAGCTCCATCCGCGTGCATCGTTCAAGTTTGTCGGTGTAATTTAAAATCACCTTTTATGTAAGTCACAAAATTAAGCAGGAGAGGCAGTACACTAACTAAAGTACCCATTAGTTAATAATTCGTATGTCCACCATTTGCGGTAATACATTTTTGTAAGGATGCGGGCATACTTCCTACCAACTTTTCATAGTGGTTTGTACAAGGAAACCTTTTCCAAATTGTTTTGCAGTACCCTGATAGTTGTTGAACAGTTCGTGGTTGAATTCTATGCCCCTGAATATTCCTCGAACAACGAACCATTGACCCCCATAGATTGTCTGTGGGCAAGTCCGGAAATTTGACCGACCTGAGAATGGCATGAGTTTTTAGATATTCTTCAATCCAGTTGCTCACTACTCTAGTAGTATGCACGAGCGAATAGTCCTGTCCAAGTAAAATTTGATCATGCTCTGCCTCTGGATATACTAATCGGATAATTGCCATAAATGCTCTTCCAACACTTCTATGCATCGTTGGGTAGTAAACTGAACTGGATTCACTTGTACAAATTGGCATGGCCTATTATCATCAAATCACAACATACTATGGAAATCCGTTGATGAAGTTCTTGTTCTCGAATATGTCTGGGATCATACCACCTATTTTTTAAGTACGACAATTTTATTAGGGCATCCTCAGAAGGAGAATACGTTTTCTCATGGGTAAAAGCGACACTGTTCCAACAGTTGCCTAAATCTTGTTAACAGAATTGAAGACGTCGTCGTTTATGGTTTTCGGTTATTAATAGTTTTTTAGCTGAAGTCCTATAGTGCAATTACACTGCTACTCAGCGATGCCTGATAATGTGGAAGGGTTTTAATGTTAAAAACTATTAATAATATTGGGAAGAAACTTACAGAAATTTGCATCTGCTCTCTGATTTTAATTGTTGTGACCGGCCTCAATTGCCTCATATTAGGCAGCCATATTTTTCTAATCCACTCAAATCACCTTTTATATAAGTTTTTTATCGTCCCCGCCCCCCATTATGCCACTGTTTTGTAACTATTACTGAGCCTGTTGAAACAATATTGAACTTGTCTCTTCTAATATAGAAATTAAATGATAATCAAATAGAGATGCTAAAAAGGCCGTGTGATATACGAGAAAGTATCAAAAGTATTGCTTAAGTTACGGATAATTCATTTTGTATGGACATTTTTGGTATGTCCCATCCTAATTGCTTATAGAACACAATTGGCCCTCTTATTTCTGGCGTGAAATCTGCCTGGCCAAGTCTCCGCATGATTATTAAATAAAATCTTGTTTCCAATATAGCAACAGACATATCCAAACGAAACAAAAGCGCAATCCAAAATGTGTATCGGTGTCTTTCAAATAGTGATTACCTAATTAGTAATTGCCCATAACATTGAATAGTATGTAATGAAGCAATATACGGCGGTTATTATGCATGGCATCAATTTGAGTAACAAGGCCTTCAGTACTTAATGATTTAAAAATTGTGGATTCCTCATTAATCAAGGCGCAATTGTCATTCTATTAAATGACACCTGGGATTTCGAGAACGCAGTCTCGTTTTTTGGTCAATATTTACCGGATTCGTTAGTATATTTACTTATGCTTTAATTTCTATGCAATAGATTTACTAATTTCGTCAAATTGCATAGTTAGCGTTGAATTTGGGTACGTAACGGTAGCATTTGTTTACATTGAAATGTGTTATAGTCTCTTGGAATTAGTTGAAATCGAGTGCATTGAAATTGTTATGAATATTGGCTATGACCATCCCCAACTTACGCAGAAGTACGGTTGTTGTTTCTTTAAAATCGTCCTGAAAAGAATAACATTGTTGGGTGTATAGTCACCACGACTGAGACTAAATCCACAAAACCGAAACACGTGAAGAATAAACCAAAAAGCTGACCCCCAACGTAAATAAAGACATGAAAATGGATCTATTGCTTTCTGTTCAGGGGAGTCCCCATTCTAGGATCAGATATATAGGCGATGCACTCAGTATCGCTTAGAATATATGGTGATTAAACAGAATAATCTCTTTAAAGTATCCCAGGATGTTTGTACAAATTTCTGATTATAAATTAAAAATGACAAGACAAAATATCGTAAGTTTCTTTTAGAGATTGATATGATTAACATAAAGACAATTCACAACAAACAGTATAATTGATAAATATTATTTTATAACAATCAAACAATCTTCTTTTAAAAGAAAAAGCACGATAAATCTTACGCTTCGTTTGCATATTTATATCTGCCGTGAAAATCCTAAATTGTATTCTCGACTTACAAGTCACCTAGTCAATTTATTGAACAATAAATAAAGCTCGCTAGAATTTTACCAAGGTAATACAACATAAAAAGTGAAAGCGCAATTAAAATTTATAACGTTATTCCTATATAAAAAAGAAACGGTAAATCTTTAATGAAATGAGTAAATTTATTGCTAAAATGAATTAAATCAAATGAATTTATTACCAAAACGCTATAAAATGAAATTATTGGAAAATTATTCGTTACAAGGAGTTTGCATAAATAAAAACGCCAACCTTCCAAAATATCCATAGCTCTCGAGTTAAATGTCGACGATTTCGATTGTCGCATGCAATTTTGTTAACAATTTCAGGATTTGTTAACGAAATGCGCAATATTTAGGAACTGTTTCATTTTCTAATGAATTCAGATTTTTATTTTCTCTTACTCTATATGAAATATAGGTAAAAGAGGAAGTATTGTTTTCGATCAAAATTATAATGGAAATACACGGGTCACCTGAGTACGAAAATCATGTTTATGAAAATTGGTGTGTGTGTATGTGTGTGTGTGTGTGTGTGGGTGGGTGTGGGTGGGTGTGGGTGAGTGCGCATGTGGGTGCGCGAGCGCGAGCGCAGGCGCGGGCGTTGGCGCGGGGCGGGCGTGGGCGAGGGCGCGGGAGCAGGTACGAGCGCGTACGCGTGCGCGTGCGAGAGCGCGTACTCGAACGCATTCGTGTGCACAAAGGCGTGCGCGTGCGAGTGTGCGTGATCAGGGGCGTTCGCACGCACGCGCGAATAAATTATGTTCGTTGATTGTATTATTATGGATCCACTGTTTAAAAGCATGACTATTAATATAATGAATTGCGTTTGTTATTTTAAGAAATTTATTTCATAAACCAGGTTTATAATTTTAACAATACAAGATTTTTTATTTAATGAATACATTAATTGGTTTAATGAAATGATTTTCAAATAATAAGAAATTAACTAGGTATATTGTCATTTAAAAAAAAGCTATAAAACTAATAAGATAAAAAAATAAAAAAACGACTTCTATTTTTGTACTTCCATAATAATTACAAATTCATGATAAATGAGAAATTAGAATATGTACTTTTGAATACTCTTTGTTATCGTTAAATTTGAAAAAATATTGTTCTATAAAATTATAAAACATTTCTGATTCGCCAGCAAATTCTAAGTCAAATAAATAAATTACTTTAAAACACATATCTAAGGCTTGTAATATATTAGTAATTTTGTATCTTATGCCATCAAAATTAACAAAAATGTCTTTAATACCAAAAAGTCATTTCCATAAACACTGGGTTGAACGGCGATTCGTATTCTATTAAGGATATTAATTTGGTCTAGAACCAATAAAAATTACTGATTTCTGAGAATCTTTTTAATAAATTTAGTGATACTCCTCTTGCCAGTTTGAACATCTTTTTGTTATTTTATAGTGGTAGGCACAAAATAGCCATGAAGTGCCCAAATTAAAGCGGCACTGCGTTCATCTATAAAAAGAACTTTCACTCAATGTGGATCTGATATATTAAGTCATTCGGAATTCAAAATTTATTAAAATTTTACTATTAATAATTTATATAAAGAAAGTCATTGTATAATTTATAATAAAAAATAGTTTTCAGCATATTTCATAGGTATTTAGAACAAATATTCATATATAGGCGCCGGTTCACTGGTTAGTTGAACCAGCCATGTAATATGCTCAATACTTAAAGGACCCGAACGAACGCCGGTTAAAATAGTCATATTTGGTAAAAAAATGTTTAAAAACTTATATTTCTGGGCATTTAAAAATTTTTAAACATACGAATAATGCTTTTAAAGGTTTACATAGATAGGTGTTTCTGAAATTAGGTCAAAAGGAATCTATGTAAATATCATAATTTATGAAGTTGTTTACGTAGAAAGTCCATGATGCAAACAATAAGTTAAAATTATAGGTATTGCTTTCTTTAAATCCATATATAAAACTACATTTTAAGTACATACCTAATTAATTTTCCGTTTTCTCACGTCACAGATTTCTACACGTATCTTGTTGAAACTTTGTATTTTATTAATTTTTGGATAAGAGAATCAGCCATTTATGATATACATGCCATGAGTGATCACATTAACGGGCGTCTGCTCTTTATGCGACTCGTGGAACAAATCATTTCAACAGCCCAAGCTGTTTTTTTTATTTGCTCGATTATGCTGTCATCGTAGTACAAAAATCATTGTTGCCGTTGAAATTTTGATTCTTCCACTTGTTGATACATACGTACTATTAAATCTCTTTTAAAATCCAAATATTTACTTACTCTCAGATATTTCATTTGCATTTTTTAATTTTTCAAACACACCTACAATATTCTTGTCTTTGATAAGATCCATCAGGAAACTAAAAATCTTGGCATATGATTTTTCCCACTGTATCAATAAACCGTCCTCATTTTCGAAGGCTATTTTAAAACCTATATCAATCTAAAGCAAATAAGCTGAAAATTTTGTAACATTTTTTTATTAAATAATTCACCAAGCGATATCCTGATGGGTTTTTATAAAATAGCCATTTCTCTTTTAGAATCGTTGCACTTTTACGCATAACATTAAGTTTATTGGATCAACTACTCTATGAATCCATCATTTTAGAAACATCACTTTCATTTGTGGAGGAATAGTATTTATTGGTATGTTTGCGATTCACGTGCCTTTCGAAAATTGATAAATTTTTAAATGCTTGGCCACAGTCACAACATCTAAATGTAGAATTAGTGTTATGATCATAAAAGCGTTTATAATGCATAACTAGAGATTCTAAATGGTAGTAATTAGCTTTGCATATAAAGCAAATCATTTTAAAATTAATTTTTAAATAGGTAATTAATTAAAAAAAGGTTTACCTTTTGCTTGAGCAAGAGTATATAAAATATTATACTCGTATGTAAGGAACACTATCATATACCCCAAAACAATAATTCAATACCCTAGCTTCGCGTTGCTGCAATAAGAAAAATTCTGTTAATCCAGGGACCGTTCGGCAAGGATTTGAATAGATTGAATGAACATTATAGTTGGATAAATGACCGCTATAATTAGTATAATGCACTCTTAATACTTGAAATACGATACTTGTGTAACATTAAAGAAAACATTTGTTAAATGAATGAAATAATTCCATGTTTTATTATTGCGTTTAGTCGAATTCACTGTATGATCTCATTCAAGTATTAAGAATAAATTCATAAACAGAATGAAAACATTTGTTGCGCAAATAAGCAGCTTCATTGTATTAAAGACAATTTGACAATAATTTATGTTTATTTAGTCAACTAGCCAATGAATATCTATTTATTCAACTAAAGAATTTGATAATTGATTAATGAATAAAATTTCATTAGACTAATGAAATGTTTTATAATATGAATAAAAAGCTCTCTATGATTCATGTTTCATTAATATTATCATCAAAATTTTTTCTGTGTTAAAACTGAGCTTATTAAATGTTTGTCTACGTATGAGAGTGTCGGTATGCGTTAATATATTTTGCATTTGTGATTTGTGACTGCGTTGAATTGCGTAGATACAGTGTTATTAGTTGGTTCGTAATAGGTTATCAATCTTTAGCAGGTGAAACTTTTGTAGAATCTCAGCGCACGAAACGGAATGAGCTTTTATACGTGTCAATGACTAACACGTAGACCGGGTTTAGTGCACTTCGGTGAACAGATCAGTAGGTCGGTTTCGTGCTTAATCGGAGTTAATTAAACAGAACAACAAGGTGAATAGGAACTACGATTTGAATTTTCGTGATACCTATATGGCGGAATGGGTAACTTTAGCAAACATTTATGTAAAAAAAACCTTCATCAGCAATTGTCTGTTGGCATTTAGTTTTACTTTTAACAATAACTATAATTGCTAATTTCTCTAGGAAAACCATCTATTCCGCTATTGGAGAATGTGTGGTTTATCCTGGAGCAAACCCTCCTATTTATATGATTTGGGTGCCTCTGTTCTCATTAACGAATATTTGTACTGGAGTGAGAAAATTAACTAATCTCAAAATTTAAGGTTTTGTTTTTTGCATTGGGTATTTCTAGCGGTGTTAATCGACTTAATTCTTGACGTTAGTTTGAAAATTTTATCATTTTTATTTAACTTTCTACAATAATAAACGTAATGTTTAAATATCTCGCAACAGTCTTCCTTATGTATTTGAATTTATATTAATATTTAACATGGTGTATTAACTAGGTCACTGCTAAATTTAACAAATTGTTTATAAACAATAAATATTTAGTCTTGTAATTGATAATTAACAACATTCGGTCGGTTATTCTTTGAAATTTGGAAGTACGCGCAACTTTTACTTTCTGTTATTGCATGTATCTAAGAGATCCGATAAACTGCAGATGCTTTGTCTGGATAGGAATACATAAAGCCTCAATTTCTCGGGAAAATACATTCTACAACGGCTATTTTTGCACATTAATTAGCATGATTGTTTAAACACTTCCTGAATAAATGTTTATTCTTATTTAACTTTCTTAGTTATTTGCCTACTTAATATGATTTTACATTTTGGTAACTGCTTACGTTAGAAACATTTATAATTTTGTTATTTATTTACATTGGTGAACTAATGGTTCTTAATTAAATAAAAGAATAAATTGTTTATCGCAGAAAATACGTTTTTGAAAAAAAATCTGTAAGCATGTAGAAATCTTCATATGCCCTTCTAACATCAACCGTGACAACAACTTTGAAAATTATCATCTCTGGCATTCACGGTGTCAGGAAATGATGTGCAGTTATCACTAAAAAGTATCGTTCACGTCAAACAATGACAGTCGCTTTCACCGATATGATTATAATTGTCCGTTCTCGATCGTATTTTCCTCATTAATGGAAATTTCACTTCTTAATTTGTAGACAAGTTAAGTTACTGTACTTCTAGTGATATTTCATTGGTTTATTGATATTTTGTCAAAATTTGACACTGTTCGTTTCCTTACATTGACCCTGGTTCTAAAAGCTTTTCTTCTTATGATTTAGAATGATGCACTTTAGACTGACTTTTACTTATTATTAGGTTCAGCAGCTGTGTAAAGTAAAATAAAAAGAACAATTTTATTTTCTTCAAAGGTGCTTGCGATTATATATATATATATATATATATATATATATATATATATATA
>JAHWXV010594725.1:0-13751 GCA_024586415.1 Phrixothrix hirtus | reverse complement strand
TTACAATATAAAATGTCAAATTTTACGAATATGGCAATAACTTATTACACTAGCGACATCTAGTGGTTATTTGTAACAACATAAAAGGCAACCCTCGTATTGCTGTAATTGTAAATGATTAATTTGGAAGGGTGCTGTTCATTTTCCAGATTTGGTATGTTTCTGACTTGGATAGGTGCATAATCAGATGCTTGAAAGGCATGCTCATTAAATCGTCGACTTCTTAATGCATTGAAGCCGGATATTATGTTTTTTGATGTGGCTGCCTGTGACAAGGTAACGGCGCGCGGCGGCTACTTCAGGAATGTTATATATGATTGATTATTCTCTGTCCTAGATGATATTTAATCCACAAATCCATTGCTGAGTTTCACATAGCGCTTCACACATCTAGTAGTTGCCGGTGGGAACAGTGGCGAAGTGATGACAAGAAAACTATACAATTTCCTCTGCAGAATTATACTGTCGGCAAATAGATGTGGCTCTTATGGTTATCCAGGAGAAGTATCATTTTATCACATTGGAAGGCTTAGCATGTGTAGCAAAATGTGTAATAAATTGCAAATATCCTTCTCCGGTTTCCCAGTTATAGTCATTTGCAGCACCGATGTAGCCTACGGATCCACCGCGCAAGAATCCCAAAAGATCTTCCATGAGAACACAAACATTTGCGGAACTTAGTTTTCAGTTGAATTTACAGCAAGACATAGTCACTAGATTTCTACGTTCATTGGATGTAATTTCCCTCATTTTTTTAACCCTTTTCTGCCAGAATTCTTATAGCAGCCTGCACCGTGTGTACGCCAATTTTTTTCACATTGTGAGGCTCAAACACATTAAGATTAGGTACTTCGTTCAAATTCCTTGGTTGAAATTTATAGCATGGGCTAGATTCGTTGCTCCAAGATGTTGAATGGGAAATGAAGGGTTGCTCTTGAAGAAGTATAGAGACAATGTACCTCATCCATTTCTTTTTCCGCCCAATTTTGTGGAACCGTAACACAAATTAGCAGAATGTTTGATGTAGCCTGATCAGCATGAAAAACTTGGTTATGTGGATTATAGCCTACTTTCGGATTCTAATTCTTTTGAATTTTCTGATAGAACATGAACAATGATACACGACATATTCGGAACTCTTTCGCCACACTTCATCAGATTTTTCTGCGTTTATAATTTCTGCCGCTGCAACTTCCATCGTTTCTTCTGACACTTGACCCCTTTCACATTCCATAAAAAAGGTTAATAAATCATTTCACTCACTCTAGGTACTCAAATTGCAGCTACTTTATTCGAAAAGCGCAAGATGAACCGTTGTTTTCAACTGTTTTCACTGGTAATATGTTACAAACTCCTCCATGTACACTGTTACAATTCACCTCTTGACGCCATATTAAATATAATACGCAATAGCACTAATAGTACGAGAAATATTAATTTGAAGGTCACTGAATGAACGAAAATTTTCCACAACACGAATATTTACTCTCACACGTTCCATTCACTAGTACGCTCAACCCTCAAGTTTAAGTATTCTTCTTTCGTCCCTTCTTTAAACGAAAGTGCTGGGTCCTTCTGCTATTTCTGATTAGTCCAGTGAAAATTTGAAGTATTGCAATTGACCCATGTTACTTTCGACCCTAGTCACCCTTACTCGTATATGCATCGATCTGGTACTTTGGTAAAAGTAGCGGTAAGCATAGAATACTTCATTCTTGAGGTTTTTTTAATTACTTAATGTGAAAATTTGTCGAACATTTCGACAGTTTCTATGGAAACATCAACAAATTGTACAGAGTAAATTAATTATAAAAGACTGCTTTACAAAGCGTAAAATTTTTTAGTTGCATACCCCAAACCTACACTTTTTCAGATATAACACATCTTCTGATGACGAAGAAAACGCTGAATAGAAGACTATTGTGAAAGTGATGACAGAGGCGTACGTTTTCAAGACGAAGATAAGACTGAAATGAATGCTACTACCGTTGGCAATAAAACCCTTGTTTTTCACGATAAACTAGAAAACGTTAAAAGAGGAATTTTTGAAATTGAAGATAACCCATTCTAAAGATACAATGATGATAATGATGAAAACACAAGTAATGAAATTTCTGAAGAAGAACAGGAAAACACCGCTTACTGATACTAATTTGGAGAATCGCGAAAAACCAAAAAGAAACTAAAACTAGTTTTTTTCGAAAAACAACATGCTACCCAGATTAGCGAAAAAGGAAGAAAATCTGTAATGCGGATAACAAAGAAAAGAATATTGCACAAATTGGGAAAATCATGCAGAAGAAAACATTAAAATCTAGATTATTTTGTAAAAATGTGCAAATTAAACTTCACAGCTAACCTACAATGAATTGCCCGCCATTGCACCAATATAAAATCTTCGAAAAACCTTTTACGTACAACATAACGTGTAACTGTTATACCAGTATGCAAAGGTGTAATTTATTCCCTATACCAAGATAGCAGGAAAAATTCAAATGAATCAAACCCAGCTCCATCTCTTGGTAAACTAGGACCATAATCGACGGCAAAATTACTGACGACGCGTTCATCATTACAGATCATATCTAACAATCTCCTTCTGAGGGGTCTATTCGCGAAATAACTTTTACTTGACGTATCTCGACCGATATAAGGAAAGAAAAATGATAGAAAATTTTCCGTCAAAATTTCTATGTACTTTCATATTTTTGAAACAAAATTAGGTTTTCGTTTGGATACTCGAAGTGTGGTACTTGTAGAATATGCGATGTTGGTAAAACGATATCCTAGCATAATAAAATATTGCGCTTGCTTTTTCACGCTGTGGATTTGTATCAAACCATACCTCTGCCTCAGCTATCTACATCGAAAGTCTTTTATTTACAGCAGATATGGTTTTATAATTTCGGTGTACATTGTATTAGTCATTCAGGGATAAAGCCTTCTTCTTTACTTGGATGGAAATTGCAGGTTGTTTATTTAGGTTTTACAAATTGCTTAAAGAAGAAAAACCATCTGATAGGTCAGGCCCGTGTGCCGGCCAAAACCTTTAGATTCTCTACTTTTATTAATACTTAATCCTAAATTGGTTTTCCAATGTTATTGATCACAAATTTCCAAAAATCGAATGTAGTTACCTTGACTCTGACAGAAAATTTAGTCGGATAGAGAAGCTAATTAGAAAACTCCAGGTTAGTATGTGTTGCAATATGGAACATTTTTTTCATAATTTTGAAGAATTTCCCGGGTAACTGGATTTGTTTAAAAAGTAAACAAAAATCAAACTCCGTGGTAACGTGAAATGGATCAGTTTAGCAACTATTTTTACGAAACGTCTTTAGATGATTTTGCTTCATTTCTGCAAACTCATTTATGGAAAAAACGTTCTAGAGAAGTTAGATGGAATAAAGTTACACCTAAAAGGGTGGAAGAAAATGGAAGTGGCTTGTTATCAGAAATAATTGAAAATATTTAGGACCCAATGAATTTTGACGGTTCTAAGAAAATGTTTTGGAGAAGATTCACGAAAATCTGAAGAGAAAAAAAACCATTAACTTTGTGTTGTTTAATTTTGTTTTGCAATACTGCCTAACCAAATAGCATACATGGTTCTTTTATTCATAGCAACATATTTAATTTCCGCTTCATGTCTTGTCGAAAAGGTGCTTTGTATAGAAAATTAATTTTTTTTGATAAACTAACGCTATATTAAAATTTTAAGTATATCGGAAGAAAAGAAAAGCTTCCCATTTAGAACGAACTTTGTGGCATACCTTTATTCATTTAGGTTTTCAATTGTTACCTCAAGTCCTCTACGCATGGTACCATTAGTCATACTAAATGCCCTAGTACGCGGTGTGTTCGAGATTGAAGGATAAGTCTGTATTGAGAGAGTAATTCCTCAGGACGTGATACTCAAATACTAGCGTCCGCTAGGTGTACAAATAAACCTAATTTTTGAGTACTGCATTCTCGCTTATGGTGACAAAAAAGTCGTCTCTTCTTCAACGAAGATGCACCCAAAAAAGTCGTAGCCTTAAAATTCATTTCGACGTGGACCTTCTTTGAAGGGAATAGCAGTGGTCTTTCATTCTCTTAAGAGTTCAGAGATTTTAAGGCAAGTTGCCCCCCTCCCTTCGTGTTTTGCGATGACGGTTGAACTTTCGTTGTTTTGTAACGCTTACCCTGAAAAATGCAATCGTTTGCAGAATATACATAAACGCAAAATAGTAAAACGGATAAAATTTTAAAGAAGAAATTTGGGCAAATATGCCGCAACGAAATTCGGCAATGTTCATTCGAAAGCAACAATTCACCATTGTAATGCATGCTTTTAACGTGATGACTACCAAAAATGGCAACACTTTCAGAAATAGTTGATGAAGTATCTGGTCACATTTTGTACGCCGAATTAGGTGTTAGGTTAGGTGGGTACGGACTTTATTGAGTTTTAATCAAAATCGTGAAAGAGCGCGAACAAACATCTAGCGAAATTTAAAGCTGTTTGAACGGTCAATCAAATTTGGTCCTACTACTTTATTCCAGAATCAAAACGGTAGGAATAGAAGTACCATGGAAGTTCTCCGACAAAGAAAATCTATTTATTTCTGTCTTTACATACAGGGGGCCAAACTACTAATACGACATATGCTGCCCTTCTGGACAAATTGAAAGCCGAAATTATTGAAAAATGATCCGTAATGGTTCGTAAAAGGACGTATCTTCTTGTACGAGGTTGTTGCCCATCCATCTTACTTGCTAAATCTAACGCCATACCGATTTTGCCTGTTCCCAGGTCGGAAGGTAACTTCGTTATGTCGCAGCGAATCAATATTTTGACAACTTTGAAGCCGATCATTATAAAACGGTTTTAATACTGGGTAAAATGTGTGATGTTCGCGGAGAATATGTTCAAAAGTAAAGAAACATGAATGTACACTTTTTTACAAGTAATGGTAGAGACAGTCAGGCAGTGTTAAATTTAACGTTTAGTTCGTAATCAGCATTTGCCATGATACCTGTTCTGTCAAAGAAAAAGGTCTATATATTTCAATAATTATTGGGGCTGTTGAAACCCATTGCAAACCTATGACAGACTAAAATTATTGTACGCATACGTGAGCCCCCGTACTATCGTTAAAAGGACGATCTTACAACTAGGTCGTATTGCAATTTTTATCACGGTAGGATTTGACATATGGCAGGATTGTGGGAGGCACGAATATTCGTCTAATTTGCTCAGTTGAGTTGAGGGAGGGGGGTTGAACTACAACCTATCTTGCAATTTTCGGACCGCCCTATATACGTTTAGTATCTTCTAAAATTAATAAGCGAAACATGTTCGGAAGTTACGAATAAGGAACAAAGTACAAGCTCCCGAGTAGTTGGGAATATTCTGTATACGTTTTCCTTAAGACGAATAGGCCTTCTTAGCGGAACGTCGAAAAATCGCAGCTATCTTAAATTTGCTCTGAAACGATTGCGTAAAGTTGTGTAACACGAATTCAGATTTATCTTTGCATAAACAAGTTTAATAAAAAAAATTATAAGGCAGCGACCCTTTAGAAAAATTCATGTTTTAGCTTACTATTGGTTAAATTTAATTGGAAGGTTGAAACGTGCAAAACTTTCGATAAACATACGAATACAATCCATTTACTTAAATAAATATTGATTTCTTCTTAATTGCAATATTAAGATTAAAGGATTATTTTAAGCTGGAAATTATTAAATAATTAAAAATTAAAAATCGTGTTTTATTACCAATTTATATAATACTCGTTAAATTAAAGTACAATGGCTGCGTCATAAAAAGTTTAATAAACAGTTATTTGGAACTTAAATGCATGTATTTGCGTTGTATTAACACACGAAACCTTTTATTGCCAAAATGTTGACTGTTTATGCAAAATTTGTTAAAATTAACGCATACAACGCAAATGGACTAGTCCATTAACATTAATTCAGATTAATGGCAAAAAAGCAATTTTGCTGCTCTTGGTTCGCATAAAAAAATCAAAGGCGAACTTGGATTTACCAAAGTAAAAGAAAGAATAAGGATGATTTACAGTTGTGTGAACACTGCACATTGGACTGACATTCACATCCAGGCACTACCAAAAAATAGGACATTCTTCTTTATTTCTTGACGAAGTCTCTAATTACTTTCATAAGTGTAAACCTTACTTATGTTAGTACACAAAATTTACTAAGGAAGCTTATTTTTTAAGGGTGCTGCTTATTTATTATGCCCTTAATTTTATAATTTTCGGTATTTCGGAATAATGAATTCTCTAAGAGAACATGAATAAAATTCTGATCGCGTCACGGTAAAAATGCTCAACAATCAGAAAAGACGCTCATGTAACGTGCCCAATCTCGACATGCTAAATTCAGAAATACGTCATCTCACGTGCTCTAGAAGATTATTCACTGGTCTGGAATGTGTCAGCTGTCGCCTACATGAAACATAATTATCTGAGGCCTAGTTAATTAACACGTAGGAATTTTTAATAAATACTTCAGGTCTAAGAATAACTAAAATACTCAAAATTACCAATTTTAGATATAATTAAAAATAGTTTTTCTAAAAATGAGATATTTAAAAAAAGCTATAATATAAGTTGCATTAAATATCCAGTAGCATCTTGTAGTTTCAATATTTAATTAGAAGCAAACTATATTGACAATGGTATGAATATAATAAGGACGTTGACACTCTTGCACTCTTGAAAGAGTTGTAGCAACTTCGCTTGTACAATGAATCGTTCAACTATCTAGCAGCTTTAATGTACGTTCTTAAACCAAATAACGGTACATAATATGAAAATGTGAAGTTGTTTGTATATCAGCTTTTATTTAGCAGTCGTAACCTGTAAAATAATTAAATTGTACGATGTTTAATTGCATACTCTCTTCGCGCTTTACCTACCCGATAGAAAACATTCTCCCCTGATGTTAGCATATATATTCGTGACAAATTTGTCAATTTGCAACCATATTTGATGAGTAATTTGTATGTGACAAGAAGAAACGTAAGACGTATTTGGACATGCTGGGAAAATTTTCAGTGTTGACAACAACAGAACAAAGAATTTGTATTAAATTTCATGCTAAAAATGGAATAAAGTGTGGTAACGTGGTAAAAATAATAAAGAAGTCGTGACAAATTTGATATGAGAGAAATGGTGTTATTGAGTGGCACAAACGTTTTAGACAGGGCTGCGAAGTCGTTGAATCTTGCCAGCTGGCCCAGGAAAACGTGGAAAAAATGTAAAACATTGTTCTTGATAATCTCTGAATTACTTTTAGCAAGGCTGTCGAAGAAGTTGGTATCTCATACTGACGCTTAGGGTATGAAACTGATGGCAGTCAAATTTGCTCTGAAACTGTTAAATTTCCAATAAAAACAGAATCCTGAAGAAATTGTTGAAACGTTGTTAAATGAAATCTCTGACTACTCAGAATTGGTGTAATGTAGCATAACAGATAGTGAAACATAAATATATGGGTATTACACAAAAAAAGGCCAAATCATCCCATTTGGTAATTCCAGAATTCAAGGTCAAAAGAAGGGTGTCAACATCGATCGAATGCTAATGTTTGTTTTACCGCTTTCTTCGATTGTGACGTCCTAGTTTACTACAATATGAAGGAGTTTTGCATGGAGGTTTAAGGCTGTTTACGTGGAATAATTCGATAAAAATTACCAGAATCGTGGAAAATTTTACAATTTACTATTTATTCTTGAATGTTGGTCACAAAATAAACACTGCAGTGATCATTGAGCTATCAAATTAGCCTGACGGATTCCTGCAACTTTTTTCTGTTTCCAAAATTGAAGGGAACCATGGAAGTGCAAAGTGTTGTGGCCATTGAGGAGAAAGCTGAAGGCTATACCAAAAATCGTGTTTCAAAACTGGTTTAAAGCCATAAATCCTCTCGAAGGCTGCAAAGTTGTAACTAGGATTTTGGGTATGATATTTAAAATCATGTTTGTCCATGGTCGTCAAAATTCTAAGTTGCGTTATATTTTTCGGTTTTAAAACAGTTATTTGCCTTTTTTCTATTACCTAATTTTTGACCCTCAAAACCTATACTGATCGTTTTATTATAGGTTTATAGCAAACTTATCGAATTTTGATGAACTAATAAAGTTACCAGGTAGTGCAATACTTTCGGCATTTATCCTGCGACACAGCATTGCTGGTAAACTTTGGAGATAAGACGTGCTACCCAAAACTTCGGGAAATTTAACCAAAAAAGTTCTTGCCGTAACTCCTAGCTTCCACTAGGTTCTTCCATCAATAATTTTAGTGTATCTCCCATGATTTCATCCAACTTGGAGTTCGTGAATGTGTTAAGATTCTTGCGCGTCTTTCAGGATTTCTTCGTTGGTGTCAAATCGACGTTTCTTTAGTCTTGGGGAACGCAAAAAATTCACAAAGGACAAGGCCAGGCGAATACAGCGAGTTTATTGTTTTTTGAGGCCAGCGTTTGACGACTAACACGTGTTGTGTGAGCGGGTGCATTCTTATGGCGGAGAAATAATTTGTTGTTCTTATGGTTATCTAAAAATTGGTGTCGAATTTCTTCTCTCGACTGCTTCAAATTCTTACCGTAAACTTGTCATCGACGGTTTGGCCAGGGCACAAATCCTGACGCAAACATGATCAATATAGATACGACATTGCTGCCAACTTACTAGGTTTTTTGGCCACAATGAGCTTGGTGAGTTTCACTGCAACGACTGTTGCTTAGACTTAGGATCGTCATAAACATAAAATCATGATTCATCGGCGGTCACGACTTGAAATTGGGGTTATCTTTTGTCTTATTATTTGAGTTTTCTGCAGACATAAACGTGATTGTCCTTCTCAGCCCAGTAGTCGGAAAAAATCGTTAAAATGCGCTTTATATTCAAATTCTCCTAGTCCTAGTATCTCACAAATACTGCAAATAGTTCACATACCATTTTCACGATTGCTTGTGGACGGGCGTCTACAATTTTCCTGTTCGCTCGTCCTTAAGGCTTTTTACCATAGAAAGTTTTCTTTGGCAAGTTTCCTTTAATATTTGATGAATTTTTGCAGCAGTTCTTTATGGATTGAAATAAAATTTAGTGTAGATCCTGTGTTCGATAAAATAACTCATATTACCTGATCTTCCCAAAACGCTGTGCACTTAATAATGCGCCCTTTCAGTTTGATAACTATAGACACCCTGATACACAAAGCGGCGAAAAGGCAAGATGCAACCACCCCGTGCGCACTTTAACTTCCCAGAATATTCGATTAGCACCTCGTATTCAAACGAATTTTACAAATATTCACTAAACATTTGAATATAATGCACATGTCAGCATGCAAAATCATGTAGGTGGCGTTAATTGTTTTCTTGGGCGCCTTTACAACTCCTGCATATATTACCAACAGACGTGCAAGATGTCAAATATAACAATAAAAAAATTAACAACGGCGCTTGTGATGATCCACGCAGTGGAAAATTTCATAATGAGTCATGTTGCTAGCTCTAATTACTTACTTGGAGATGAGGATATATTTTAGAATTTTTGAGAGTATTTTCAAGGGTACACCTTTTTATATAAATAAGATTTAGCTTAGAGCTATTTAGTTATATCTGAAATTGGCATTGGAATGTCGAGTTACTGCAAGGAGTTCCGTTATAAATAAATTGGAGATAAATAAATAATTAGTTATAAATCGCGAATAATTAGAAATTTGAATTCAGCAAATTTAATAAAATGAAACCTAGTTTTCCCAAAAATCTTTATTATTAAGTCCTACATATGTTTCGGTCTTTAATTTTTAGACCATCATCAGGGAAATTAAATAAAATTATTAATAACAATCGTTGTTCATATTAAAAATACTACATATTAATAGTATTAATAATTAATTTGAATAACGACTTTTATTAATAATTTTATTTAATTTCCCTGATGATGGTCTAAACATTAAAGACCGAAACATATGTAGTCCTCAATAATAAAGATTTTTGGGAAAACTAGGTTTCATTTTATTAATTTTGCTAGATATAATTTCGTTTCCCATTCAAATTATGGATTTCAATAGATAAAAACTTGATAATGAAGTCAAAACTTCAGCACTGTTTTTAGAGCTAATACTTATCTTTAATCATCCACCTAATAAAGGGTGTCTAATAAAAATCTTCCACGTTTCGCGCCCTGCGCGCTGTAGTGGTGTTAAAGAACGAGGTAGGTCTCATTTGGTAAGTTAGTTTCTACAATTTGTAGGACCCATCATGAGTTGAATTGGTGAACATCGGGGTTTGTTGTTTAAGCGCATTATGAGAAATAAAGTTTTGTGATAACAACGCAGAGAGTATCTGTGTTAGATTGGAAAACGATTTTGCTATGATTTTTATCATCTGGCAACTGGGTGGACACTGAAAAGGAAATATTCGGACAAATCTAGGATCATTAGAACGTCATAAAATATAACAGTGATAAGACCATCCATTCAGAAATCGTTCGTAAACGTACCATCGAACTAGAGATATTAAGTCGGAGTTTGAGGTAGTATCTGAATGGCGATTTAAAACTGCAACTTTACAAAATGTCGTTGGTTCAAGATTTAAGTGAGAGATTATACTAACTGTAAAACGCCAACTACGGAAATTCTTGAACAAGTTCACGCTACGTGTGTAGTCGATGAGGCTCACTTCGATATCAGTGAAGCTCTACAAAAGCAGACTTCGTTACTGAATTGAATATAACCCACGTGAATTTCATGAGCGATCGGTACGCTGAAATGTTGGAGACCTTTCTCCGTTAGAGAACATGTGGTTTTAACAGGACGGAGCTACAGTTCATATCACACAACGTTCGCTTGTAGTGTTGAGGGAAACGTTCCCTGGACGTATGATCTCTTTAAGAGAAGACCTGAGGTGGACGACACGATATTATGATATTTTCTTTTGGAGATACCTAAAGGGAAAAGTTTTCAAACATCCTCTTCCATATTTGACTATTTAAAGGATTGAGTTAAAGTGATGGACAACTTCAAAATCATCTTCCGAAATATATTGCTAATGACGGTCGCTATTTATCTGATGTGATTTGTAATTAGTTGAACAAAAGCTTTTTATGTACATTTCAGAAATACACAATTTTTTCTATGCAGCTTCGTTCCATTTTTTCAGCGCTTCAAAATATAGGAGATCCTTATGCTTCATCCTATGTAAACGTGCCGCTATTAAAACCATTGTTTGCATTTTTCCTGATGTTAAGTGTTTAAAGTTGAATGTTAATTGTCAAAATTCTTGAGTTGAAATTTAAATACTTTCACGTTTATTAAACCGTAAGGCGGGCTGTGGCTGTTCGTATTTCTATAACTGAACATATTCGGTATCCCACCGACTGCGCCAAATATTAAATTGTATCACTTAATTCTTTTAAATGACCCGAGTATATTTATAATTTGTTATTTTTAAGAACAATAATTAAATTACATTTCAAAATTATTATAGGATGTGAAAATGTTTTCCAATATACAGGTTTTTCTTATACTATAGTAGTAATCTTGCACTGTGGGCTCGCCTTCATCACTTACGCATAAATATCTATACTCATCTTAAAATAAATATAATCCACATTTTATAAGGATTTGTTTGCCGACTGGCATTCGTTTTGGCGCATAAAGTCAAGACCCGGGATCGAGCACCAGACAGGGAACGAATCTTTATAAATTCGCTGTTGGCATATCTTTGATACAGATGTATTTCATTGGCTTGTTTTCCGGCTGCTGCACGTAAATAGATTTATTTAAAGCAGTTCAATCGAATATTTTTTTCAGTCGTCGCGAAGTTGTCCTAGAGGACAGATATGTTGAGGTTAGGTCCGAACGAGTGCGCGTGTTGTACCTTAGGCCCCTTACTCGTAGAGTAGGGGGGTCGGGTGCAACAAACTCACCGTCTCCACGTGCAAAAGGCAAAATAGTGTGAAGAGCAAGGACATCATAAAACCGCCAAAGCTAGTCATATCCAGAATGAACTCTACCAAATCATATGACGAAAAAATCCAAAGAACGAAGAGGGAAATCGAGACGTACAGAGAGGTGATCAAGAAAGCAGAAGAAGGTATCCAAAGGTTAGTGGAAGAACTGACCAAGCTTGAAAACTCAAAAGAAAACCAAGATCACTTTCATGACAGATTACCGAAAAGAAAGAAAACCGAAGACGATGGAGAGTAGTCCACATCACAAATAATGGAAATTGATCAGACTCCGTACACCCAGGGATCAGAATGGACGCATTGCCCACCGGAGTACGCAAAGGAATTCCCGCCATTAAAAATCCCAGCTAGAAAGGTAAGTGAACCACTAACTTCACAGGTACAAAAGGAAAAGAAGCCACCACCCATAGTATTACGGAATAAGGAATCATACGTCCAAATTAAGTTAGTAGCTGAGCATAACAACATTACATTAATTAAAACAATGAACATGCCTGAGAGAATCAAAATATTTACAGAAACTCTGAAAGAATTTCGCATGCTAAGAAAGATACTAGAAGAGATGGAGGAGCCAACTTCTAGAAGAAAAGAAGTTAAAGGTTGTGATTAGAGGTATCCCTGAGGGAATAACGAAAGAAGAAATATTCAATGAACTGACGGAAAAAGGGTACGAAATAAACTCAATTAAACGAATGGGAAACAGAACTCGAAAATTACCATTAATATTAGTAAACAGTCCGAAAACAGCAAAAGGGAAAGAAATTTTCAACTTAAAGGAAGTGCTTCAATTTACAGTAACCATAGAAGCAAAAAGGCGCCCAACAAGAGTGACACAGTGCTTTAGGTGCCTGTTATTCGGGCATGTCTCCTACAGGTGCTCGACACCCTACAGGTGCCTTAAGTATGCTAAAGACCACCCCACGTTCAAGTGTGATCTGAAAACAAATTCAACAACGAAATGCTGTAACTGTGAGGGGCAACATCCTGCAAATTTTAAACAGTGCCCCCAAAATCCAGAGTGCTTAAAACGAAAAAAGATGGAAGTTAGAGAGAAAGGCAAAACATGCAGAAATAAAACCACGGATCTCATACGCGGAGAGAACTAAAACTAGGCTGATAGACTCTTCAGTAATGAATGAAGAGCTATCGCCAAAAAAGTTATCGGCTTTAGAAAAGCCCCTCAGTAAAATGATACCAACTCTCCTCAATCAACTGATTAAAGGGGCGACACCACAATGAATAAAACCATATTTAAACTTATTATTTGGAACGAGAACGGTATAAATAACGGGAGGGATGATCTAGAACAGTTCTTCAGAGATAACGAAATATCAATAGCAATTCTGACGGAAACACACCTTAAAAAAGGCGATAAGCAATGGCTTTCAGGTTTGAATCTAGCAAGGGCGGAGAGAGAAAGACGAAGAGGTGGAGGCGTCGCCATAGCGGTTCTCAAAACTCTGTGCGCAAAGACCCTCCCAACTATCATTAACAAAGGTGTATCCAAACTAGAAGCAGTCGGAGTCGCGATTAACATGGGCACAAATATAGTAAAAATTATAGCGACATAGAACCTACCAAGTAACAAATTAGCAGAAGAAGACTCGGTAGCCCTAACAAGATTCGGCCCTTACTTCATTGCAGGGGACTTGAATGCTAAAAACATTACATGGGGCTGCAGGAGCACAAACATAATTGGCAAAACGTTACAAAAATTCTTAGACCATCAGACTGCAACAAATATAATAGCCCCCAA
>JAHWXV010594704.1:0-10747 GCA_024586415.1 Phrixothrix hirtus | reverse complement strand
TTTAAATTAATTTTTGAGTTTACAATTTTGGTGTATAGGAAAGTCACTTACGTAAATAAGTTCAAATTAAATTTAAACTGTGTAAGAGAAAGTCGTGTCTTGTCTCACACCAGATTTTTTATTGCATGGTCATCTCGTTGATTAATGGATATCTCTTCGTCATTAACCCATATGATGTGATCCTTCAAGTCTAAGGCGAAACCAAATATAGCAGGTTCTTCAATATCAGCTACTAGCATGCAATGTGTATACTTCATACAACCGATCTTAATATCTGTCATAATTTCACCATAAATAGTTGCACGGTTTCCTATAGCTGTATGCAATCGCAGCTGTGAAGGCAGTAATCTTCTATTCTTAACAATGTTTGGTTACATTATTGTCCCCATTGCTTCTATATCCAGCAGTATTTGGCAATTCCTTCCTGCGATTGTTCCGTTAATGTAAAGACTATTCGGTTTATGTTTTAATGATGCCACTTGGATGGCGACTTCCGGACATGGCTAGCAAAGATCGATATTCGTTCCTTCACATCGATCCTTTCTAGTTTGTATTATTATACTGCATTATTGGCAGAACTGCTTATAGCATTTTGGCAATTTTTCTGTATATGTCCCCATTTACCACACTTCCAACATCATAGTTTACATCTGTTGGTCTTTGGGCCTTAGTTATTTTTAACACTATTTTTTCCAAAGTCTCAGCACTAGCTTTGTATTCCTTAATGGCATGCACACGAACGTGGCTCTTCGATGGTTGTTTGGCTGCTTCAAATTCCAGTGCACTAGCAAGGTCACTTAGACATGCTTGTTGTGAATCAGAATCCCAAAGACCATCCACAAATGTTCGCATCCCAAATTGTTTAATGAAACTTCCTGGAACCATTGGATATGCTAATTTCACTAGCCATGCAATTTCAGTTAAGAATTCCTGGGAGTTCTCACTAATTTTCTGTACCTAATTTCTTAACTGGGCATAATGGATCTGTTGCAGATTATTATCACCATTTCGTATCTATTTCCATGAAATAAGATAATCAAAATTGTCTTGCAAATCATCTGGTATGGTTTGTAGAATGTCTAAAGCATTACCATGTAGACCCACAAGTAAGGCGGTTGTCTTTCCATCCATTTGATGTTGCAGCTGCCACAAACTGTTTATAGTAATTGGCCGAAGATGTCTTCCTGTCATACATGGGTGCTTTTACATGTCTTCTAGTGATAGCCATGCCATTTTCAACTAGGCAAGTGAACAACTTGCTGTACACTCATTTTCGTTTTTAGGCATGCTAACTTCTTTATTCACGGCGAGGAGGATATACTTTTGATTTTGATTAAGAGTCCTTATATTTTGTTGACGTTTCATTGGTAATATTTTCTATTTCTTTTGTTAATTTATTTTGGCTTGATTTAATTTCTTGTTGTAATCTATCACTGTTTTTCTCTTGTAATTTAATTTGATTTGATTTCATTTCTTTTTGATTGGAATCCATTTTTTCTTATAGATTAGTTTGATTGGATTCCATTTCTTCCTGCGTCTTTTGCAACATTGTAGCATTTTTATTATTTTGAATTCATATTTAAGGATATCTTTAGCAACATCTATTGCTTTATTTCACAAATCAATTTTTCCATCGTTATATTTTTTACAGTTCACTTGTTTAAACTTAAACCATTGCTTTTATCCATCAGATGGCGTTTGCTGCCAGTTTTTAAACTTGAACACTGCCTTTTAAATTTGCAATTTATGCAGTTTATCGGCTTTCCTTCAAATTTCGATTAGGTTTTTTGAATATGAGACATGAACTCGAAGCGTTTAATTTAGTGATTTACACAGATTTTACAACAATTAGTTTTCTCTGTATATATTACTTGATAAAATGCAAATATTTTGTCTGGCGATTATCTAGAAGGTAAGTGAGATTTTTGGCATTCTACTTTAGTTAATTTGGTTGGTGTTTTTTTTTTTATAGAAACTCGGAATAGCCAGAATCGGTTAGCTGCTTCCACTTGAGGGAGAATCAATTATTGGAGAAATTGCATCTTATGAATTTTAAAGTCATTGAAGAGATTTCATAATTCTAATCTGCATGGCGGCATGTTAGACTGTATGCTCCATAGATAAGAGTAGATAAGTGAGTACTTACTTCTATCAATACGTTGACCTTTAGAATTCTTCGAGCAAATCATAATTTATTATTATATATTCGATTTATTTCACGTAGTAACATTTTATAAGAAGTACTTTAATTATTTTGTCATACATTTAGATTATTTAATACTAAAATTTAAATTTAACTTAACTGTGAGAAAAGCTTTTCATTTTGCGTTTGTCTTAATAATTGTAATGCAGTTGTAGTACAGTTACTATCCTACGTAATTAGTTATGGAGCATTCCTTTTCCAATTTATAAATGTTTTATGTTGCGGCCAAGATCTTACTAGCTGGGTTTAGTTGTTTTCCCTAAATTAATTCAAACAACTTGGCGCTCAATTAAATTTCAACAATCATATTTATTTTAAGTATCATATTAGTATTGTAATTTATAATCATTCATGATACCCTTCTGTTATGAATTAAGGTATGTAAATAAACAAATAGATGGTGACATTTGTTTCATTTTGAATCTGTGGCCGCTCACCGATACGAACAGGAGGCCGCTTGTCTTATAAATAAATTAGTTACAACATTTTCATCAATGCCTCCATATTTTGTTTTTCAGTGCCTCTTGTCTCTGGTATATAGAAAACAATTGACACTAGCTTTTAATTAATAATTATCTATGAGTTTACACTTTTAATAACGAATCCAACACCTGACACCAATGTAATGAAACTTGTTAATTGTTTAAAAATCTTTAATAATATTTACTAATGTTAATATTATTTATTTATACTTTTTACTTAAATATTTATTTCACAGTACACTAACAATAGAGGTTTATATTTCTATTTATGTATAACAACTATTTAACAAGACAGGCTTCTGATGAAAACTAAAACTAAGGGAATTTAATCTGCTATTTATATAGAAAGGAGAAAGCCCAGAACATTAAGGAATATTCAAGAATAAAATTAGTCATAATTTTGATGTAAAACATTGCAATTCCATGACTCATTGTTGACATTAAATTTATTAAGATAAATATCGGTTACAGTAATGAGTCATTCATGATTACATTATTTATTTTAGTTCTAAGAAACCTTCTACAGTATTCCTAAATGTTCTAGAATGTTCTTTAAAATTATTGCTGTTACTAATTTTGTTATAATATAAACACAAATGACATTGCTATAACTGATATCTAAATAAATAGTTAAGGTTACAGCAATGAGGCATGGCATTGAAATGTATTGCCTCGTCATTATTTGTCTAATGTAGAATTTTCTAGACTTCTTCTTTCTATATAAACAGCAAATTAAATTCTCTTAGTTTTAGTTTTTGCTTGTGTTGTCTTGTCTTGTTAAAAGCTGTTGCAAATAACTAGAAATTTAAACTTTTATTATTAGAGTACTGTCAAATAAATATTTAAGTGAATACATGTAAATAAATAGCTGTAATTTCATGAATATAAATAAAGACTTTTAAACAATTAACTAGTTTCGTTACAATAGTCTCAAAAATGCTTGACAACGAAATGTTACAGTTTAAAAATTTTACTGTAGTCATGTATATAATTAGCATTATCTACATCGCCAGGATCAACATAGATGGTTTGGCAAAAACATGCAAATAAATTGGTATATCATGACCATTGATAGCTGATTGATTATTATAACACATATGTCTTTCTAAGTTGTAATAAATTTTCAAAAATGACGAGGGTTATTAATTCACTCTGGCTATACCTGAAATATAGTTGTAATAACAAACAGATATGTGTCTTACATCAAAGCACGCAATTTATAAAATGTAATATTGTTTTAATTATTACAGAACAATTTAAACTGTTTGTGAATTTGTTTCTTCTCAACAATCACACATTGTGACGTCATTTCACTTTACATACATTGATGTACTGTAATGCATCTTGAAATACTATTATGAGGGTCGCACTGATATGAATGAGATTCACAAAAATTATTTGCGTTAAAAAGTTTCTAGTGAGCATGTTTTGTAGCACCATGTGTTATTGATAAGCAAGCATAAATTCAACTTTACCAGTTTTAAACTAACAGCTGGAGAATTAAGTGAATTGTGAGAAACATGGAACTATACGAAGAGCATTATCGAGCTATGATTTTTTACGATTTCAAAGTTGGTCTAACACAAGAACAAAGTGTCAAAAAGGCTTCTGTCGGCATTTGGAGACAAAGCACCATCTCGTGCTACTATGTATAGGTAAAAGGAGTACAAATAAGTCTCTGCCGTTTTACAAAAAATGGCGCCACCAGTAAGTTATGGTTAAAATTGTCTCATGTAAAATGTCATATCGTAAGGTTGGACATCTGGCAACAACATAACCTTGAAATATTTATGACTTTATATCAGCATCATATATTTTTTTTCGTATGAAAATGTTGAGTTTTGAATCGAATAAGCGACATTTGCGGGAACTTTTGATTTACTTCTTTAATTTGAAGAAATCGGCAGCTGAGGCTGCATTAAGTGAGAGAAGTTGTCGTGAGTGGTTTCAAAAGTTTAAGAACGGTGAATTTGACGTCGAAGACAAAGAACGTAGCGGAAGGCCAAAAGTGTACGAAGACGCGGAATTGGAAGCATTATTGGATGAATATTCGTGCCAAATGCAGGAAAAATTTGCATTTACATTAGGAGTGACCCAACAAGCAATTTTACATTGTTTAAAATTATTGGGAATGATTCAAAAGCAAGGACATTGGGTTCCATATGAACTGAAGCCGAGAGACGTTGAATGCTGATTTTTCACATGTGAATTGCTGCTTGCAAGGCATAAACAAAAGGTTTTTTTTGCATCGTATAGTCACTGGTGATGAAAAATGGATCCACTACAATAACCTGAAGAAGAAGAAATCAAGGGGACCACCTGGCCATGCTTCAACATCGACAGCCAAGCCGAATATTCATGGAAACAAATTCATGTTGTGTATTTGGTAGGACCAGCTTGGTGTTGTGTATTATGAGTTGCTCAAATCAAACGAAACTATTATTGGAGTTCTTTACCGAACACAATTGATGAGATTGAGCCGAGCACTCAAGGAAAAATGCACCCACTACCACTCCAGACATGACAAAATTATTCTCCTGCATGATAATGCACGTCCACATGTTGCGGCACCGGTCAAAACCTACTTGGAAACATTCAATTGGGAAATTTTACCCCACCTGCCGTATTCACCAGACATTACTCCTTCTGATTACTATCTGTTTCGATCGATGGCACATGGCCAGTCTGAGCAGCACTTCACATCATATGAAGATATCAAAAATTAGGTCAATTCATGGATAGCCTCAAAAGATGAAGCATTCTTCCGATGCGGTATCCGTCTGCTGCCAGAAAGATGGGAAACAGTAGTAGCTAGCGATGGACAATACTTTAAATAAAACATTAGGTACCGTTCTTTCACAATAAATGCCCAATTCTTTATTAAAATGGCAGAGACTTATTTGTACTCCTTTTAGTTTGCGGAATTTCGAAGAATTCGGAGATTCGGAGTAGTCTTAAGGACGAAGAACATCAGAGAATACCATGCACAGGGGTAACTCCAGAAATGGTGACTGCAGTCAGAAAATTGATAGTCGAAGACAATCGCTGCATCTACCAAATTATAGCGACAACCTTAGGCATAGGTTCCACAGCGTTTCATAAAATCCTACGCGAACAATTGCACATTAGAAAAATTGTTTCGCATTGGGTGTCCCATAATTTAACTTTAGAGCAAAAATACGAGTATGTTTAAATTAGTAGGAAAACTTTGTAAATGTTAAATGATGGTGGACATCAAATTATTTCTAAGATTGTGACAGATGACGAAACTTATATCCCACTTTTGGATGCCCCAACATGTCACGAAAGTAGGGTGTGGGTGTTTGAAGATGACCCACTTCCAACAACCGTCAAACGACAACATGCAATGAAGAAAGTTATGTACGCAATTTTCTTCAGAAGAAGAAAACCATTATATTAGAGAGACAGAGGGCAGACACAGCCGCTTGGTATACCCAAGTTTGCCTTCCAGCTGTTCTTCAACAGTTGTCAGTAGGAGGTTTAATGCTACATCACGATGACGCGTCTTCTCACAAAGCGGAAACAATGTTACGATTCTTGCAGGAAAACAACATCAAAGTTGTTGAACATCCACCCTACTCACCGGATCTTGCAATAAGTGACTTTTGGTTATCTTTTAATTTGAAAAAGAATTTAAGAGGTCGTCGTTTTAATTCAGAAGCACAAATCGATTGTGCCATCCATGAATATTTTGACTCCATCCCTGTTAACGAGTGACAAAATGCCTTCACTAAGTAGAAAATTTGACTTCAAAAGTGTATTGATGCTGCACGTGAATTTTCATTACCATAGTCCTTCTAATTTGCTTTGAATCTCATTCATATCAGCATGACCCTTGTATAATTAAAGATGATCCACTTTCAGAAGTGAATTGTAAATGTGACGAAAAAGAAATCTTTCTGGATAAATTTGATAAAGGTAATTGTACGAGTGGTTTGTAAGAAATGTGTTATAAAACAAACAGTTCTTTCAAATGGCTTATAGATATCATTTGGTTATAGTACAAAACTGTTGCTGATTTATTTCCATGATAACGTACTCATTACATATTTTCCACATTTTAATCTAATAATTATAGGTTGTTTTGTGGTTTATATTACACTTCTTTGTGATTGCACTGGATTTAATATTGTACAGCTTGACTATTTTACAAGTCACAATATATGGCATAAATCAATGCAATTGGCAACACTGTACAATAGGATAAACGTACCATATAAAAATCAGTGTCAATGTTATCCATATTTATTTCAAATTTAATTCTTTATTTTTCCGCTTCTTTATTATTTGAAGTTAAATCATCAATGCTTAGGTTTTGATTCATTTACATTTTGTGTTATTTTCATTGGTATTTGGATTACTAAACCTTATAGTTTCATCCATCTAAAATATAAAATTTATTTATATTAATTTTGTAGCTATGGTTAAATTATTTATATTATTTTTTTAAACATAAAATCTTTATTCCTAAAAATTTGGAAGCTAATAAAAACTAAAAAGGATTATTTTCAATTAATAACTAATTGCACGTAATATTTAACAAAAAAAAATCATTTTTTGAATTAACTTATGATTGAATAACATATTTCTGTGATACAAGGTGATGCAGGAAAATGGATAAATTTGAATGTTCTATTGGTAGCACTATAATGCTGGCAGTTATTCGGGACCTATGCAACATGTATGAGAAGGTTTTTTCAGACCAGTTACAGTTACTGTGAGAGTTTAACAAGAACAGTGATTGTGTGACTGCTGTGTAAAGGGTATTTCAATAGCATTACTAGTTAGCTATCATATTTCACCGGCTCATACAACATGGGTGGATAATTTGAAAAAGAAGCCCCTAGGTAGTGTTCCAACATTACTTAACCTAGTGAATATTAAAGTTATTTGGGTTGCCATCCAGAGAACCCCGAGGCAAAGAAGCATACAAAGAATACAGCAAGAATTAAATTTCTATGCTTACAGGGTCCATTATGAAAGTAATGCGCATGATTTTATTGTGACGTGACTATCCATTACAGTGGGATAAAACGGGTCAAGAAATGTGGTAGGGGGTTTGCTCTTCCAACGTAGCCAGTCGCCAGTTTGCTCCTAGCAGTCGAGTAGAAAGACATGCCTCCGTGTGAAGTGTGTTTTTAATTTTGTAATATGGCACAATGGAGCGTTCGCTTGAACAGCAATGTGCCATCAAATTTTGTGTGCAGCTTGGAAAGAATGCAACCGAAATATTCCAGACGCTTCAAGAGGCCTTTAAGGACGACTGAATTTCAAGGTCACAGTCTGGCAGGCAGCATAAGCCGTTCAAGAAGAACCAGGAGGAGGTCGCCGACGAACCCAACAACGACCAGAATTGACGAAAACGTGAATCGTGTGCGCGAAGTTATGCGTTCCGATCGACCAGCAAATCGCTGACACCCTAAACATGCCACATTTGCGGTACATGGGATAATGACCGCGGATCTGCAAATGCGTAAGATCTGCGCGAAGCTTGTACCAAAAGTGTTGACGGAAGAACAGAAAGAACTTCGAATTTCACGCTGTCAAGAATTGTTGTATTTGATTCACAATGAGCTGGACTTTCTTAACTCTGTCGTAGCTGAAGATGAATCCTGGATGTTCGAGTACGATCCAGAATCGAAAAGGCACACAAAATCATCTCCCCGCCCCAAGAAAGCGCGAATAAGCAAGTCTCGCAACAAAACAATGCTCATTATTTTTTTAACATCCGAGGAATCATCCATTTTGAGTTTGTACTATAGGAAAAAACTGTCAACTCAGCCTTTTACCTGGATGTGCTCAAGAGATTGAAACATCGGGTTGCGTGTGCGAGGGCTGACATCAAAGACACAGTCAAGCTCCACCATGACAATGCACCCAGGCACACGGCCTTCATCGTTACCATCTTCCTGGCCTGGAGCAACACCCCGGTGGTCCCCCAGTCCCCTTACAGTCTCGACTTGACTCCGTGCAACTTTTTTTTGTTTCCCCGACTGAAGAGAGCTGAAAGGAAAGCATTTGGGAGTCCGTGGAAAACATCCAAAAGTAAATTATAATATTCCTAAGAGACATTCCGGTCGAGGAGTTTCATGGTGCCTTCCAGGCGTGTCAGACATGTCATCGCAAGTGTATTGATGCAGGGGCAGAGTATTTTGAAGAATTTTAAGCATTTGTACTAGTACCAGAAAATGCACATTACTTTTATAATGGACCCTGTATAAGTTACAGGTTGTACAGCAATTAAATTATCGAGACCCTGTGTTGTATAGGGAGCTTTGAAAATGCGCGTTGGCAAAGGTTAACGAGGCAGCAATTTGTTTAATAACGTGTGGATCTCAGAGGAAGTCCATTCCCAACTTATTGGATAGGTTAACAAATAGAATTTTCATTATTTCGCACAAGGATGTTATAATATGGTGTGCTGTGTCATCGACCCTTACTTTTCTGAATGTGAGGAGGATATTACAATAACAGTGACACTATCTTGTTATTCTTCAAACATCATTTGCATAGAGGTTGCAGGGCTACACACATCTGACATCAAAAACATACATGTGGTTTCAGTAGGATAAAGCTACATCACATACTGCTCAGCAGTCGATGGAAGCCATTTGCAATTTGTTTGGAAAGCATATTATTTCATGTAACAGTGATATTCCATGGCCCCCAAGATCCCCTGATATCAATCTTTGTAATTTTTTCCTTTAAGGACATCTTAAGAGCACAATATACCACATAACACGCAAGAATCGTTGAACTAAAACAGAGGAATGAAGATGAAATCACCGGCATTCTTCAAAACATGATACACTGAGCATTTTGGAGTGTGCACAAGAGGTTATTAGATTGTATATGCCGAGATGGACATAATGTCATCTTCGAAGAGTAAAGTGAGAAGTGAAATTTTTACATTACAATAGTTAAATGTATGTTTGCCTTGGTTATTCGTCCTTTGAAGGTCAATTCAAATTTTCCGATTTCTCTGTGCCTCCCTGTAATTAACAATAACTAAAAGATGGAAATGAAACTGTCCATCGTAAGAATATTTGTTTTGCATTTGCTGAACATTTTCCAGTTAATTATCCCTCATAATAAACAACTTTATTACACAAATAAACATAAGATATTTTATCAGCTAATAGGTACTCAAAAAGTGCAAATAAAAGAAATCAGAGGTTTTCTAACAAAAATTTTGTCGGGAAATGCGTTTCTTCCTAAAAAAATGTGTAAAAAACCAGGCTTTTTCGGTTTTTTCAAAATAACTCCAAAACTATGCATTTTAGTCAAAGTCGATCCTACATGAAATTAAAGAGGATAAAATTTTCTACATTCTATTGTTTGAAATTTCTTTTTTCAATTAATAGTCAAGCCATAAGAGCGATGCAAAAATATATGTTAAAAGCCAAAACTCACAATTTTGACCAAGTATGATATTAAATGTGATGTAATTGACTATATTTTGTGTATCTGAGATTAACGATTTAGCTGCTAACGTGCATAGAATCAATTAGGAAAAAAATGTCTGGGAGCTACTAAATACTTTATTTACAGATATCGAAAGATACAATAATATTAGTAGTAAAAACGAATATTAATTATTCATATTTGTTTCTGCCTTCTTTTAGAAGGTCCAGATCGATCGATATCTGCAACATAGAAGATATATGTATGAAATTAATGGGTGTTCTTATTTCTTCAAATATTGTAGAATATATTTTTTCTTAATAGTAAACCGAGCTGAAAATGGACTGCTCACCAATTGAACCAGTGGATCCAATGGAAGATGAATATACCAGAAGATATGAAATATTTATCATTAAGAAAAAATATATTCTACGATATTTGAAGTAATAAGAACACCCACTAATTTTATACATTTATTTTCTATGTTGCAGATATTTGATGACCAGCCAGGGACCTTCTAAAAGAAGCTGGAAATAAATATTGCTGTGTCCAATTTGGTCAATTAACGGCGATTTGCGTAAATTATAAAATACCTGAGCGATCGCTGAGTTAAAAATGCAATTTACATCAAAGGAAT
>JAHWXV010594683.1:0-19975 GCA_024586415.1 Phrixothrix hirtus | reverse complement strand
CAAAATGAGAGTATTTAGGTATAGGGAAGTTAACACAAACTACCCCTAATTTTAAGTGTAGAATGTAATAAAATTAAAAAAATATATAGGTTGCTATTTACAAACAATGAGATTTTGTAATTTTTTTGAAAATAAAGTTTTACATTTTATTTCGAACACCCTGTATAAATTTGTAAAATTTCAATTAAGGGATTTGGTGTATCATAGTTCGACAAATAAGTACATAAAACTTTGTTTGCTTAAGTTATTGCACGTACTAGAAATTTGGCTTCTTATGGAACACTGCAGAAGCTTATTTTTATAAATAAATTGAGATATTTCAAAAACGCGTAATGATAGAGAAATTGTTTTAAACAAAGTCGCCTTAGAATTAGCTCAGGAATACATATCAATAATAAAAATTACTATGCTCTATTTGAAATAAGGAAGTTGATGTCCATTTTCGGTATAACCGGAAGTAGCTGAAATATGAAAATATTTTATATTGATTCCTCCTGACCTAAAACTTTTATGTGGAAAGTCTTAAATTTCAAGTCCTATTAATTGTCCATATCATTTTAACGAAATCTCATCATGGGATACCCTGTATATACAGTTTTAAGTAGCTTCAACGCAGTCCATTTTTTGATTAAATATTGTCTTGATTTTGTCCGCTACCGTTTTTGAGGATATTGATTACCGTGTCACAGGTACTTCGAACCCGCACTTATCTCGCTTGAAGTTGGTCGTTTCATCGTTGCGTTTAATATGTTTGCGTTTATCCAACTTAAGAAAACACATAAACTGATTTTGAAAGTTTCTATAAATAAAATAATTTCGATCACTGTAAATATCATTTAAATTGTTTAATTAAATTAGATAAAAGCTAATTAACCCGTTCTCACAAAGCAAACAATTATTTTTAAGTTTAAAATGACGTCAAAATGGATGATTTTATACCAACAACTTCAAACGTTATATTAATTAGCTCTGTAATGGATATTCTAGCAACATTTTTGCGCATAGTTTGGTGGTAGTTTATGCAGTTGGCAACAATTTTGTGTATGAGTTTAGTTGGTATCAAAACTTAGTTTTCATTCAGTTTTCTTGTATCGTATGTATATTTTCAATGGTTGCAAACATGACTAAACCATTCGAAAAACAAGGTTATGTTATACGCTTCGCTGTTTACAATATGACGCCTTTTGTGCCGTTACCTTATGACGCTTCAGTGGAGTCATTCTGAACTTAAAAATGAAAACTCTATAGTACTTATATTTCTTATATTAATTATAAAAACTATCAATAAGCTCGAAACGGAACTATTAATTTGCCATTAAGATCAACAATAAAGCGGGCATAGCTATTAACCCCAAAGCCAAATATAAATTGAAGAAATATATTAATTAAAATTGCAATCAAACTAATTACATACATATTCATAATGTCGTAGGATAATTGATAAATACGCAGAATCGTAGGTGATAATTAATTAGTCCGCTGACATGAACTATACAAATTCCAATAGATAGACATACCTTAAATTTACACCCACGACAAATTTAGTCAAAATGGGTTTAGAGCAACCTTCTGATAGGAAACGTGTTGGATTTTTGAAAAATCTAAGCTATTATTTTACCGAATTTTGTGATAACTCAACAATTCATGGATTAAAGTTTTTAGGAGAACGCAGAAGGAATATAATAGAAAAGTATGTGTGATTTAAATGTTATCAATAACCATGCTAATTGTTTTTTAGAGTATGGTGGCTTTTATTTATCGGATTATCACTTTACTTCTGTATCAACATGATCTTAACCACCTATAAGAAATGGCTTCATTCTCCAGTGTTTGTATCATTTGCTACTAGTGAAACACCCATTTGGAGAATTCCTTTCCCAGCAATTACTATATGTCCATTAATCAAAACTGATTTAAAAAAATTTAATTTTAAAGCAGTGCCCGCTACCAATTACACAACTGAGGAGTAAGTTTTAAGATAGATAATTTCAGAAACCCCAGTGTATGTTGTTTTAGAGCAGCGAACCTAAAATATATTTCGTTGACGTGTCCTAAAGTTTTTGAAATGTTTCCTGAACTTAATGTAACTGACATAATAGATGACAATGCGATTAAATTTTTAATTGAGGTATGTGGCGAAGGCAAACACTTATCTATCTAGTCTCGGCCTTTAAATGATACTTACCTTCAAAATTTTCTATGATTATCAAAGTATTTATCTATAACCTATTGGCTCCCAAAGTAGATTGCACACATTCTAAAATCGATTGCCTTTAAAGCAAGTATAACCTCTCGGGTTTCGGTGGCTTTTTGTGAACAGATTGACATACGTTTTAGTGAATTTTACTTCTGGTATTATTGTAAATAATTAAATATTTGAAGCATATGAATCGTTATATTAATTAAAAGTAGAATTCCATCAAATATTTTAAAATAGAGTCTTCAATATACTTTATGTAAATGCTGCATTTTAACGCGTGTAAAAAATATTCTTTGTATTAACAAGTCTAATACGAAGCGAATTTCACCAAGGTCGGTTAAATATAGTTTACTTTGTGTGGTAGGTATGATATATCACCTGTACATTTTTAACGATTGAAAATATTTTGAGACTAGGCTCCCAATTATCCAGCGTACATTAATAGTGATATTTATTCGAACGAATAACTTCCTCTCAGAGTGGCGGCAGAATTAGGAACATGCAGACAATTTACAATTATTCAACATAATGTTTTAGAGTAGTAAAAGCCTGTCGTGGTGTAAGCTAAATTTCTCCATTGAACGTTAAACAGATCGCTATATACAACAAATCTGGGGATCTGCTAATCATCCCGACTTGTGATGAAATCCCTTATTCGTAAAGTTAATTAGGAATTTCCATAAAAGTAAACTATTAACGGCAAAGATACAAAGAACTCAGTAGCGCTTAATTTACAGAATTAGATTGTCGCCTAGACTTCTATTTATATTTAGTAAGTAAAGTTATTGAAATGTATGCGCGTTTTTACAAATTTAAGTAAGGGTAGACTAGATTTTTTGCAATAATAGTATCGATTCCGTTGTTTGTTACAGTTAATTGTATTTATTAGTTTAAAGAATGAACTTTACCGTCACTAAATGAAGCTCAAGTCGACACATTGACTTCACAAAATAACCTAAATTTGTAGTCCTTCTATGAAAGCTGAAGAATGTTTTATAATACGAAATAGTTTTTATCCATTAGCCCTTTGGATATGGACTTTAAAAGATAAATTTATTATTGCTTCAGTAAATAAATTGGTCATGGACTAATTTTCGCTATCTATAATTCGATATTAGGGATCGTTTCACTTCCTCAGTAAAACATTAGTTAAAATAATTTACATTTCAGTTTTTATTGTTGTCAACCTATTCAGACAACAATGGATCAGAACAAAACCACATTATAAATCATTTTAACAATAAGTCCAAATGTTTTTTATATTAGGCCATAGGACACGTATTAAGGGGTTTAATAGTTCTGAATAAGGTAGGCTACGATTAAATGAAATAATTTAGTTTGAAATCCAAAAGGCTAATGGATAAAAAGTTTCGTATTATAATGACACCTTTGGTTATCACAGAAACAGCGGCTATGATAAGGCTCCCGCACTAATTCAAAGGCCCCCAGCGAGTTCTTCACAAAAACCGGAAATTAAAAAAAGCACGGCGGTGTAATTTTCGCTAAACTATTTTGTATGAATAGAAAGGCTTTAGCCAAAATATATGAAGCAGAGGTTTATCGGAAAAGGAACAAGATAGATGAAAATCATGTCAACGCACAAATTTCAGTGACGTTGACGCATACTTGTGTAACACCGTCGTAGAATTTATTTATTTTTAAATTATCATACGAGGCTTGTTTAATAATAATCATAATTTTTTTGCTAACTTCAAATCTTCATTCAACATTCAACTACTGATTGTATTTTTCAAAGAAGTCCCCATTTATTGCATTGCACTTATTCAAGCGCCTCGGTAGCCCCCCATCATTTGTATTTAAGACTGAAAACGCCTTCCACAAAGGCACCTCTTTACTTCAGAGAACAGAAAAAAGTTACAAGGGTAAGGTGTAGGCTGTGAAGTGGATGACGTACACATTTCACTTTGTTTTCGGTTAAATACTCCATGACTATATTTGCACTGTGTAATCGTGCGTTATTATGGTGTAACATCCATCCAGTTACTTTCGTCTGACATAACCCTTCAAATTCTGTTCTGTCACAGTTGTAGTGGTGGTGGTATAATATGTTAATTAATCATACCTTGGACATTAAAGACCACCATATGCCACCGTTTTGGTTTTTTTTTTGGTGCTGGCGATGATAGAGTTTTTCATAATGAACTTGTTGCTCACTCCTGAGGTCAAAACAGTGACACCATGTTTCATCATCAGTTATTACTTTCGAAAGAAACTCTTCGCTTTTTTCCTGTAGAATAAGCACTCACGCAATCCGTCGCAAAAAAACACACCTTATGTGCAGTTTTTCCATTACCAAAGTATGAAAGGCGCCTAATGAAGTATTTAGGATGTTTAAGAGTGTCTTAATGTGATTCTTCGCTTTATCCCGTATTCATAACGGCAGGCTTGATGTTTGTTTCCATTAGGGCTGTGATTAGAGCCTCCACAACCGGTTATTTTCGAATTTGACTGTTCTTATATCTTTGAATATTATGCACATGAAACATTAAACAGCCCTCGTATTATGATGCATTTAGTTATACGCGAGAGTATATTGATATCCAGTTAGTCTAGGTAGTTTTAATTTCATAATACAAATTTTCATTACCATGGCAACTAACAATGATTTACTTAAAATGCCACTATAAAATTGTACTACAAAAAGTTAAGATATTGCTATGTAATAAAGTTTCAAAAAAATCAGGTGGATCGAAAATATGAAAATCGATGAATTGAGTACTTTTTTTAAAATGGTTAAGTGCTGAATAGATTTATGAAGATATGTCCAAAATACTAAGCGATTTTTGCTCTTCGTATGCAACCGTAAAAATATTGTGTGGCATCTTCCAAGAGATCAGTTTTCAGTTAAAAAGATGAATCACTTAGAAGACCGAGTTATGTGTCTACGCCAAAAGATATCAATGGAGTTCACACTATGGTATTATCGGATGAAATATTAAAGATTTTATGAACGTGCACATCACATGCGAATTAATATGAAGAAAATTTCCACAGTGAATTCCCAAAAAGTGTTTTATAAATGGTATTTGCATTTTCAAATAGCGTGTCAGAGCTATCTCGTGCTGGCGAGCCCTAACGAGGGTGAAATCATGATTCACAAGTGATTTGGTGTGCTATTTGAAAATGCAAATCTTTTTTCGCCTATTTACAATATTTTTGCTAGGTTACGCTATTTTTAGTGGTCACCAGTCCTGTAAATATTCAAAATTTTATTTGGCTTTTCACTTATGTTATTAATTCTATCTATTTAGAATTTAAACTTTCGCGCTAGGGGATAATCTTCTTCATCTTTTATTGCGAATTCCTAAATGTTTGAATGTTTGAAGTGACGCACTCTATTTGTGCCCATTTTGACGAAGATGCTGACTTCTTGAACCGACGCTCCTAGATACGTATTGATGATACAGAGACACAACAGTCGATGGGATGGAAAACTCTCGTACGCCAAGGCTCAAGAATAATTGTGTACAGAAATCTGTTAAAAGGTTCTTGTTTCAGTTTTATGGTATTCCCGTGGAAAAAGTCCAAACAATAACTGAAGAATACTATTCCACTTTATTAACAACTTTATCATAAAAAACACCAAAGATGTCTTGTTTTTGCAGGACAAGTGGAGTATTACAATGAACACGTAATGGTTTAAAGTTTGAACTGCTTAAAAAACCGCTTATTTTTTAGATCTAGCTCCGTCGGGCTATTATAAGTTTCATTAAATGAAAAACTGTTTGAAAGAGCGAGAATTTTCTACGAACGACGAAGTAGTAGAAGCTATAGAGAACTGGTTTGCAAAGCAAGAGAAACATTGTTGCCGAATCGCTCAAGTGCATTACTTTAAATAAGGAACACCCTGAATAAAAAATATCTTCATTTTGAATTCCTTTTCTGTAGTAGGTTAAAGATTTATCAATACGCTCCAATATGTATATATCAATTATTATTAGGACGGGATATAGCCGTAAATTTTGCGGGCGGACCTCGAATGTCTTGGAATCACTTCTAGATAGTAGGTCGAAAATTTAGATTTGACTTACAAATCAATTGTTAATTATATACCAACCTCTAATTATACAATTAAACACTGCCAGGGTAAACACAATTATTAATTTGCGGAGAACTAGATTTTGCAAAAAAATCTATAGCTTTGCCAAATGTTTTAAATTAACTGAATAAACCTAAATAAACACAACATTGCGGAGAAAACAGCTATCTTTGTTATCTAGCACAATGAAATAGTTAATTAATAATTATTTCTATTTAGCAGCGTTTAATTCCATGATTAGAGTTGGTATCCATTTAGAGCTACTAACAATGGACTACAGAAGATTCTTCAATTGGAATTTGTTTACATCATACACTATTATTTTTCAAATAACAGTTTTGATACTGTGTGATCTCTAATTAGGTCGTTACTGATCCATAGTTAAATCAAAAGTAATTTCAGTAAGTATTTCTTAAACTGTGTTCCTACCTTTCGAACAATGTCCAATAATTTCTCTTCGATTGACTAGGCCTAATACGATACTATCTCCTAACACCATCGGCCAGTTTTTACAGGAAGTAAACCCACCACCGTCTCTAACTAATCACGTAACCCACAATTTTCAAAATGGAAAAGTGTTTTCAGTCCGTTATATGTTTATAGAAAGCGTATCTCCGTAGGTTTAAAAATGTCGGACACGGCATTATTTAGTCAACCCATTACCTCGGGTTTTCAGCAATTAACCTAGGTTTTTCCACTATTTACTATTTGCGATAGGGTTAAAATTGGTTCAAAATGCAATTTTATTCCAATCAGATGCTGAAATATAAAAAGGTGGATAAACTGTGAATCTATAATTGCAACTACTAAATGCCGATATTTTCACTATTACCTACAATTCAAGGTCTACTAATTCTTGGGTCGATTTTATCGAATTTCCATTTCTAGCCAAAATTGTAACTTGCAAAGAGATTCTTTGCAATTCTCTGTAACCTTGTCATGATAGTTTTGGATAATCCTTGTTCAAAATTTAAAAATTTATTTTCTCAACTGGCAAAGACTAGATAGATAAGTATTCAATTGCCGTAATAAAATGCGGCAAGATTTTTTTGAGAAGAGAGGCGTTTGTTGCCAGATTCTGGTAATGGACCATGTTAAGTTTTTACAAAATACAAACGTATCGTCCCATCTCTTAAGGGACTTTGCTAAGACAGGATATTGCCAAAAGCACAAAGTTCAACTTGTCAATCTTGAGAGAGGCAAAACTTCAAATAATGAAGGGAAAAGAACTTGGTTTGGGGTGCTTATAGTGAAATTAGTGGTTTATTAATCTGAGTGTTGGTTCATGGCCTAATCACTGAATTCTAAATAGAATAAATTTTAAAGCCTTTTTCACGATTGATGTTATAAGGAAATTGGAGAGCTTTATACTTTCTCAGCGAAGCAACCTTAGTTGGAATGTTAAGTGGGCGATATCCTTGGTCCTGATTAAGCCTCTTACGAAAGTACGTGACACGTTGTAATTTTGCCAAAACTTGATTCGGTCTATTTCCAGGCCACGCATTTAACGCTCTTATATTTTTCAAATTTTTAGACAATGCCTGATTTTAATAAAACAATGGTTGACTGTAAATGGTGTCAAAAAACCTGTAATATTTTGTCACATTCGCCTTTTACCCCAATACTAACAAGCGGAGCTGTGTGTTATTCATTTAACATGTTAAACTGGAAGGATATATATACCCCGAATGTGCAGTAATTTTGTAATTAATAATTTTGTCCTATGAAACTGTATTGGTAATTTCAGTTTGGATTACTATGATGATCTCTTAATAGAACGCCAGCCGTTATCTATGTGGACAGTAGAAGATGGATTTCCTGCTGAGGATGGCATAGAGACTTATCCTCGTCGAACTTTGGGTTTAGGTACAAACGGTGGTATTGAAATGATGCTCCTTAGTGCAGTTCAGGATCCGAATTATAACTGTGGTGATTCATTAAAAGGATTCAAGGTATGTCTTAAAACTATCACTTATTTTTCCCCAACAGTGGTTGTAGGTTATGATTCACCACCCAGGAGAAATTCCAAGCTTTCACCAACAGTATTTTTGGGTTCCCTTAGATCAGCTTGTTACTGTAGCTATCAGTCCTAATATGATAACTACATCTTCGCAGTTAAAGCATTACAATACCGAAAAGAGGAATTGCTATTTTAAACATGAAAAACAATTGGGTTTTTTCAAAATTTATAACCAACAAAACTGTGCCCTAGAATGTTTGACAAATTATACGTACAAAAACTGTGATTGCGTCGCATTTTATATGCCACGTATGTTCTTAAAATGAATCTTACACTGCTTACATTTGCGACTTTTAGGTACAAACGTTACACCAATATGCGGACCTACTAAATTGAATTGTCTTGAAAATGCGGAAAGTAATATTTTTAAACTAATTAGAGTGTTATATAATTTATTCATTTACAGCGACGTTTAATGCTAGAGAAGCCGTCATGCAACTTAACAAAGGGAAGAACGATTCTAAGGTTGATAAAATAAAATCTTTAAACGGAGCAAACTGTGATTGCCTTCCAGAATGCCACTCATTGCATTATGACTCTGAAAGTTCCCAATTAGTTTGGGATTGGAATAATATGCATATTTTAAATTCAATCGACGACGACAGCAACAACACTACGTAATTATTATATTAGATTATTTATTTATTTACCGTTTATGCTTCTTTTTAGATATCATCTATCTCGATTGCGACTGTTTTTTAAGAACTCACAATTTATGACGTCAGAAAGAAACGAACTCTATGGACAAACCGAACTTTGGGCCAATTGTGGGGGTTTACTAGGTTTATTTACAGGATTTTCCTTTATATCGTTTATAGAAATCCTTTACTATGCTACGCTGAGACTTGCTTGCAATATTAAAAGGTACGGACGGTACTATTGGTCTGGTACGCAGGAACTATTGGAGTTAAAGGTTTCTCCTTAAGCCTATATTTTAGCCAAAATCATAAACCTTTTACCAAGTCTTTTTTATATCCAAAAATCGTTTTAATTTGCCTTTAATTCATGTTTGATCGCATCGATAGCGCATCGTCTGATATGTTTTCCTCTGAGCTCAAAGGAGGTGAGTTGCAACTCAATCAAGATCGATAATATTTGGGCTAGGAAAAAATAAGAGAGTAAAATCGAAAGAGCTGTATGAATAAAATGTTTACCACACACGCGTGAAGACAGCAAAAACGCATTGGTAGCGTGGCGGCGGTATGGTAAGAGTATGGCAACGCAAATTCCATCTATTGCGTGTACATTCAAATATAGCACGGCGATGGCATAATTTTATTTTTAAGCAGTCATCATGGGAAATTTACATTATAAATTATATGTAACATTGGTTAACTCTCATTGCTATTATGGTTTGTTTCCTTAAGTTTCTCTCAAAGTTATAATAGTATATTATTTTTGGATCATTCTTTAAATTATAATTATATAGTTAAAGCTGCTACAAGGGAGCTTTATTAAAATTATTGAAAATTTAAGTGAAAACATTTTAAAATATAGGGGCCATCTTAATACCGCTTACGAAGTAACGCTATCTAATGTTCTGGGGCACGACAACATGGCGCCCATGTCACAAACCTTTGGCGTAAGAATTTCAAGGTTTTTTTGCACCTAGCAAATTGTAATACTCTTGTATATTTAAAGGAAATAAATACAATTATCCGGCCGATCACCTCTAATTTAATCTAAATAAATAGATTGTAATTTTGATAACATTTAGACTGCATATATTATTCTTTACATTCAATGAAATCAATTATCATTTTAGAATTTACAGATAAAGCAAACAAATAAAATGATAAACTCTCCGCGGACCGCATACACGGATTTTCGTTAATCCCTCAGGTTAATTCCCTTAAGTAACACAGAGTGATAATTAATTTTAGATGACTCAAAGTTTGATTATTCTTCGGGAAATGTTAATATGAAGAAATATTTAAATCTTAACCGATTAATACATAATTGTGTGAAGTATACGACAACCGTAAACCAGCAGAATTTTCGAACTCCGTATATGTCGCGGGTAGCGATGCGTTCTATTCGTTTAAATATTATAGCTTTGTTTATGTCACGGTCAATGTTATATTTGTATTTATTTAAATATTTTAGGTTGATTTACGTTGTAGATAACCCTTATATAGTAGTGAAAGTTATTTTACACAACTTATAAGAAAACAATAAAATGTGATTGTATATATGCTTGTTTACTTAACATTACCTTTAAGGATTTGGGGGTGGAGGTGTATTTTCAAACTAGCAGTGGTTTTACTTTATAGCAATATGTTTACAGTCATGGCAAGTAATTTTTGATGACTTGTTGATTTCATTTATCTTATATAAAAAATGGAAGATTGACGACGGACAATTTAGATTATCGCCTGGAAATAATAAACAAAATGATCGCAAAAAGACAGAACGACCAAAACAATTTAGAACACTATGATTTGCATAGAGACGCTTTTCTAATTTTATACCATCAACAGAAAAGTCATCTATTCTATGTAGAAACTGTGTAGTATGTTGTTCCGAAAAATATGACAAAGGAAAAAAGTACGAGTGACAGGATACTGGTACAGTACTATCTGTGACGTGGGATTCTGTGTTATGCTCAATTAAACGTTTAGTTAAATCCTAAATGTATTTTTTAAATGAATGAATTGTAATATGTCTAAAATATAATTTTCTGCAAAAAAATTCCTTATTTTGACCCAAATTTAAAAAAAGTTGTGCATCAAGGGTGTTAATGGCATTTCCTCGTTGTGAAAGAAATGCAAGTTACACCTTGTAATTGGGATACCTTTCAAGTATTTCGCAAATCCCAAATATATACCTTGACCTGGACGCGAACGAATTCTATGAGTCAGTCAAAATTTGTAAAACGCCTGTTATATAACGGAAATCAATCTCGAGTGTTAGTTTGTAACCTACTCGATAACTGACATTAGAAACAACGCACAATTTTAGCGTAAGGGATACTCATTTGGTTGATTTTTAATCCGATTTGTTTTTATGTACATCAATAACACTCTTGTTGTCAACGCTGGTCTTGAAGAATAGCTAAACGTCCTGTAAGTTTTCGAATTTAGACTTAAAGATGACAATTTAACTATTAATATCTAAAAATACAGGTGATGTATTTAGCAAACAAAAGAAAATTACAAATTAATCCAAAAGCAAACAAAGCTACTGTGAAATATACTCGACCTAAAGCTTTTGCTGGGGTCTTCTAATCAAAATTTCCTCACGATTAATTCTCTTCTGTTAAAATTGTTAAAACGGCAAAAGAAAAAAGAACAATTTAGTGATTGAATGCTGCATAGCATGTCTTTCAGCATATTTAGCATGCGTTGGTGTCATCGCCACATCTTACTTCTGCAAATTTCTCTCGGGAATTGCAAATTTAATATGACGCTATGAACTTTTGTTTTATATGTGCTATGATGCAGCTCCTCGACGACTAAGAAAATGTTATTGCGTATGTTTGTCGGCCCTTGATGCGGGATGAATTAAAAGGTTTGGTCCTTATGCGGAAAAGTTTCACTAAAAATTGTCTCAAAACGTTTTAGTTTGGTTTCAAAATTCTAAAGATCCATCAGGTCGGTTAGCTTGTTGGTGCGTGAAATAACAATTTGATTTTAAGCGTCACACACAAAAAAGGAAACTTTCAAACTGTTGCTGATTAACTATGCCGTTATCCATCAATAGCTACTTCCTTTAAAGTTCAACCTAAAGATTCTTTGATGTTTGCTATAATAGTTTTGCGAAATGACATTTTCTTCTGCTGATAGATTTCTTGAATGAAATTCAAAAGATTTAGTTTTCATGCTTTGAATTCGAATAGAAGTCAATGGAAACGTTTGGTGCAGAATTCTCGTTGCACTAACCTTCTTAACGCTAGTGATTTTGTTGCATACAAAACTCGTTGGAACATATCGAAGTATCACTTTCAGTTTATACTAAAATTATCTATTTCAAAAGCGCAAATCTAGTAACTTGCTAAGATCGTTATTAATGGGGCAGAAAAACAGATATCATATAGTTTCACTTATTATTTAAATTTGTGCTTTTACCATCCACTCTGCAAGGTTACATCGACTTTGCAATGAAATATGTAAATTCATTCAAAACTATGTGTGTTTATCTCTGGTGTTAGTCAAATTTGCATAATCCTGTAGTAGTGACACAGGACCAATTAGGCCCCAGATATTCCAAGTTGCCGGTTGTTGTCCTACTCGATTACTTCCTGACTTTAATACTAGTTAAACTTCGTATTTGAGATAATTAGTTTCTTCTTACTGATTCTAAATTATTACGCAAAAGACCCGTGAGACTACTCTCTATCAATTATTTTACCTAAACTTCATTATTAGTTGTATGTCTTATATATCATTTTAGTTTTTGTTACTATAATTTACTTTAATATACAAATAATTTAATAAATAATGAATTACGGAAAAGAGCAAAGGAGACTTTTGCGTCCGTTCAGAGCAGTACGTATTGACGATTGAAAAAATGAGGTAGGTATCATTGAGAACCAATTAGAAAATAGTAATACTAAGAAAGAGGCTGAAGGTCCTGTCGATATAGGAGCTCAAAGTATGATTCTAATAAACTGGTCTAAAATTCTTCGGTACATTGTGAAAGTTGGGACCACCAAATGGCAAATAAATCGTTGAGATCAGAATATAAGAACACGCACCTGGAATATTATCACTCATTTATTTGGTACTAGTATTGATAAGGAAGAGAGAATACTAATAAGAGTGCTGGAATTTATTTATAAATTTATAAATACCGTTATTGTATAAACCTACGTATATAATATTAATACCCATAATAATAGTGATAGTGATGGTAATGGTGATGGTGATGGCAATGGTGATGGGAATGGCAAAGGCGATGGTAACGGCAACGGTGACGACGATGGCGTCAGCGATGGTAATGGCGACGGCGGTGGTGACGGCGATGGCGATGGTGATGGCGGTGGTAATGGCGATGGCCATAGCGATAATGATAGTGAGAATGATAATATAAGTTTTTTTGTTGAGAATTTTAATTTTAGTTCCCAAGACAGGCAGTTTCGAACAATTTTAGAAGAGGAAAGCCTTGCAGATTAATCTATAAATTTACACTTGCCAATCGGTCTGTTACATCTAAGTACACTATTGTAGTCACTGAAAACTCAATGTAGTTGAACCGTAGAATGGATCACGAATAGGCATAGCAATTTTTTGATTAACTATGAGTAAATAGAAGTTTATTTTACTCTTACAACATTTCTGATTTAATAACATCAGATAAACTTACATTAATTCGTCAATTTTTAACATTATTTGTTGCAAATTATAGCGAAAATTTAGCAGAATTCATTAAGAATATTTTTCTAATCTATTTTATGGAAAATATATGAAACAATTTAGCGCCTTACAATCTACGAACTATCTTATTATATGCCTTAAATTTATTAATACTCAAGTTGTATTATCTAAACAGGTAATTGTCTCGAGATAACTTCCTGCTTTGCGTTTCATATTCAATTTAATTAATATAGTTTTTGAATGTAAACAACGGATGGTGTGTCAACACACATTGCCGAAAATTGTTATCTACATAACCAAAATTTCTTTTCTGTTTTAAATTATTTTGACTAATAGGACGATGTTGCTATCTTACTTTAGAAATCAGTATTCACTATACGAGGTTTACTTAAAGAATTATATATTTTTAATTTTGAATCTTTAAAAGAATGTGTAGTGAATAATTTTTGTGATTGTAAATTTTACTTTATCTTAAGTACATTTTAGGATAGGATGGTAGATAAATCCTTTATATTTAAATACGTGTTAGTTTTAATAAAAAAAAAAGAATTTTCATAAATTTCTTTGTTTGATAAATGTATTCTATAGAGAGTAGGATCTAAGTACGTGCCTTCGAAGTACCAATTATGTATGTGTTTGCTTGCTTTAATCCGGTAAAAAAGCACTTTAAATGCCTTTTTGCTTGTTTAACGCATCCTCGAGGGGATATAAAATATCGTTATGTATTCTTTTTAAACTTGTTATATATGATATTTTTTTTGATAATTATAATAATTGTTATGCTATTGTTGTGCGTAATATTCTATTTACATTAGTAAATTTACTATACTGTTGGGAAAGATCTGGTCTTGTTCTTGCAGTGTCTTGTCGTATGAAGTACTTTTTTATGACTGAAAGGTAAACACTCCTACTATACTTTTGTAAGAAGAACTTCCACATCGTGGACGTGTACTTTTTTCGTGGTATTAAATAACTGGACAAGAAATGCCTGAACCACTAAGACAAATAAATCCAACGTTTCGAAGAAGATGCATATCTTCGTTATCAAGCACAATGGAATAGTAAAGTCAAACTTAATTGACAATAACGCAAAAAAAGAGAAGTGATTGAAAAATTAAAACTATTTAGAGCTGAAAACAATGGACTACATAATATATTTACACTACATCAGTTATTAAATTAGTTTACTAAAAACAAATATACAAAATGTCCTTTAATTAAAGGACAATTTGACAGCCTTAGAGTAGCTCATGTTGCTGAAATTGGTATTTAAAATTATCAATGACATCTCTTGACTAGTTGTAGAGTGTTGCTATATCCTCAGAGAGTTCTTGAAACTGTCGGCAATTTTTAAATGCAAATTTTAAAATGTTTAGTGCTATCCGTGTCTAACTATGATAAATTTTCATTTACATTTTACTGTCGGCACTTTTTTCAAACTTATATTATTCAAAATTACTTTAATTTTTAATAGAAAGATAGCCTCTCTCAGAAAATATCTAAAAAATATTCCCTTATCTACGAAATTTTTCGTTGCAAACTTTACTGACACAATAATTCTTGCAATGGTTGATATTTGGTTCCACAATTTCCTCATCCCTATCATTTACCACATCTAAAAGATAACGAAATGGAAACGGAAATTTTATTCTGCAGGCTAAACTTTTAGGTAGCCACCTATAACAGAAACGACGAACTTGTTTCAAATTCCTATGCAAGCATATTTTGAATACGCTTCCTTCGTGTCATCAGTAACTTTGTTTTCAGTTAAGTTGTTTGTAATTACTTTTTATTACTCATACGCTAGGCACCTACTTAGTGACGACTCTTGAATGTATTTCTAATTCCTTTGGAACTGAATGTTCATTTATTTTGAATTGGTCTATTTTCAATTTTCTTTTTGGCGTGGAAAAATTGCTTCATATGCGGTTTTATTGGATTTACTATATCTACATTAAATATTTAGAGCACCTTATTTTGGGATTTCATCTTTCACCATCATCTGGAAGTACGTTTGATGGAATTCATCATCGGTATTGTTAGTTATAAACTAAGTCTCAACACGTTTATAATTAGAAATAATTCCTCTTTGGTTGCTTTTGTGGCAAATTTTCTACAGAGAGGGAGTCGCTAGAACTTATTCAACATGGCTCCTTCATCTATACTATCATTTGAAACCAGGTCTCTGAACCCAACCTAATATTAGCATCAATAGAAGCAGTGGTCTTGAAGTCCCACTTCTGTTCGTCTCATATAGACCAGATTTTCAGTTTCTTTGAGCAGTGAGTGCAGTTCCGACCACATTTAAATGTAGAAAATTCTCCAGAACTGTGGTTGATGTCTACAATGAGGTATTATTATCACAAGTAGCATTCTATATTGACGGAGTTTGAGTAGACATTTAATATTAAGTGTATAACAAGAGGCATGGTAGCTAATGCATCAGTCTTTACTTATGTATATAAGTTAAAAAGAAATGGATAAGTATAGTTAAGTGACTATAAAAGTGTAACATTAGTTTCTTAGTTTTGAACCATTTAAATTCCCGATCCTAAATTATTGTTTTCTACTTAGTTGCTTTCTACCTCTTTAAATTGAATTTTCGCATATTATTTATTTTTAACCTCAGATTTAATTAATTCGTATTTCGCATTTCCTATTTTAATAATGTTCAATTTAATTCAATATTATTAAAGATTTTCTGATTTATAAAATCCCTTATCCACCCTTAAATAATGTTTATTCATACACGCCTATGGGTTTTTAAAGAACACTGACTTAATTTCGACCTGCATATCGCAAAATGACGGTAGATTTGACAATATTTTCTAACATATTTTTTGTGCAACGCATACTTAAAAATCTGGTGTGAGACAACACACGACTTTCGTACGACTTACAAATATGCAAATGTCCACAAATAATTAAAATATTATTTACATAATTTTGGGTACGATAATTGTAACGGGCACCCACCTTGTTTAACTCCAGAGATTTTCTCTGATGACTCGTTTCAACGCATTTTTTCAGGAAAACCTCTAAGTCCACGTAAAAGGATGTCAGACATAAAAACCGCGGCAAGTTTCAAAAAAATTGCTAAGAACGTTTTCGACTTTAAGTAACTTCTTGCTGTCTCATTTATGGAAGATATAAAACTTAAATATAGTTTTTGATTTTCATATGATGATTACTTTTTGAGATATGTTGTTTACAACTAATACTCCACGTACTTCCGGTTACTCGATTTTCTAAAATTTATTAAAGAAACTCCTAGGTTAATTTAAAACTAAATTAAGTAGCTAAGAAATATACTAACTTTAAAAAAAATCGTTATAGTCGATTTCAAGAAAACCGTGAAGATGAAGACTTCAGAAAATATCTAAAAATGGCAGAAATAAAGTGGTACTTCTGGTTTTTGATTTTTGATTTTGCATACAAAGGCGATTATGACCCCAAATATAAATTTTCATTTAATTAGGGCTTTTATCACGTTTTTTATTTATAAATTTTGACCTCTATATGTATTTTGTTTGGAGTTTCCGTTGATTTGAGGTAGTAGGTCAATTATTAACGTTTAGAAAACTAGAGTTTATTTTACCGCTCAACGTTTCGCCAACACAGTTGACTTCATCAGGAGATTAAATATTTGACGAACGAATTCTTTTAGAAGTTGTTAAAGTAATGCTCTTACTTACTCTTACTCTTACTCTTACTCTTACTCTTACTTTAACAACTTCTAAAAGAATTCGTTCGTCAAATATTTAATCTCCTGATGAAGTCAACTGTGTTGGCGAAACGTTGAGTGGTAAAATAAACTCTAGTTTTCTAAACGTTAATAATTGACCTACTACCTCAAATCAACGGAAACTCCAAACAAAATTAGGGCTTTTAGTTCTATAGTTATTTTGCTCAGAGTTAACGGTGAAAGTACTTCCGGTTACTCGATTTAAGGAAAATTTTCTGAGTTACCACTTACATTATATGTCTAAGAAACAATAAATTAAAAAAAAATCGTTATATCCGATTTCAAAAAATTCTCGAAAAACTAAAAATTCAGAAAATATCTAAAAATTACTGAAATAATGTGGTACTTCTGGTTATTCGACTTTATACCAGTTCTTAATTTAGAACAACAATGTGATTATGACCTCAAATATAAATTTTCATTTAGATAGAGTTTTTAGTTTAATAGTTATTTTACTCAAACTTAACGGTGAAAGCACTTCCGATTACTTGACCTAAGGAAAATTTTTAAGGAAAATAGCTGGATTTTGTAGTTTTATAGTTAGGTATTAAATTACCATATTTAATTACTGATTGCTAAATATTCATTACAATAATTTTGCAGATAATAATTTCAAATTTTGTTATTCCGCAAATTCACTCGTAGAAATTATTTGAATGATTTTTCCTGCAAGATTTAATTAAGATCATTTCACTCCTAACATCAGTTATGGTTTAAATTAGCTAAATTACACAATTCATATCAAGGCTGGATCATATATAATAGAAGTTAGAATTTGTTATTTATATGGTGGGTAGCCTCCCATTTAGAAAATGTTACTAAGAATATTCCGTTAATATTATCACCTGGAATTCATAAAAGAAAATTTCCACTTCTAGTTTACAATCTATAAACAATTATATATAAAATGGTATCCTGTAATATGATTTATAATTGTTAATTGAATTTTTTATAGCGCAACTTCAGTTAATATTGTCACATAATACTATGCGATGTGAAGCAAACTAGGAAGCTTACCTAAGTATCTTGATAAATGTACATTGCTGTATTTATGTTTCCTTGAATTTTTCTTACACCCATTTAGATTTATACAATTGTGTTATATTTGTTTGATGATTTTATGATATTTAATATATCTATTTATTAATGTAATTAATGCGCCATGATTATCCATTTTACCTATTTATTGTTAATAAAGCTAATAATTATTACTAATTCGTTTCTGGATATCGATAGAATAATCTTGTGCCGCCTGATAATTTCTTTCCTTTGAGTTTTCACAATATTTAATATAGAATAAAGCCCACTTCCCCTCTCCGACATTTATTTGAACTAGCTGAAGCACGACCTTCCTGTACTACATGTAACGTGTTGATACAGTTTTAGGATCAATATGTTACAAGAGATCCCACTTGGGGTCATTGGATAAAATCCTTAATAGATCCCGATGCTCTTTTACCCGATTAAGATTTGTTCATATATTTATCTTTCTATGTTTTTTTGGCATTCATATAATTAACTGACCAATTTTCGAATAATTTGATTCGAGGTTAGCTGTGAAGTTTCAATTTCGACTTGAGTTCCAAAAAAGTATGGTAACTCTCTAGATAGTCAAAGAAAAAATGCCTGTTGCTCAATATTTTCAGACTTTTAGAAGAATACTAAATCTTTATAGAGCGAGTCTGTTTTTTTCTAAAAGCTACGGTTGCTAAAGCACGGCAGTTTAAATATGTGATTTTTCAACATTTTGAAATTTTTATGTAGGAAGATTTTTTAGTTAGTTGATAACTTATTAAGCTCGTAAGTAATGTAAAAGGTCGCACGATAGTATAACATTTTTTTGAGCGTTTGATTTATTAGTTGCATTTCTTTTAATTAATGGTTAACAAATTGTATACCGATTAATCCAATTACTGCCAGTGCCCCTGTTTATAATCACCCCTTATATAATAATACTTTTTATTGTGCCAACATCTTAGTTCTGAGAAAAATGGAATTGTTTAAGGATTTATCTTTATCCTATTGATATTGCAAAAGAAAATTAGTTATTTGTAATACGAAACTCGAATCTCTTTATGACAAATGCAGCTGGTTTTAATCCAAAAAAAATTATATTTTTGCAAAAATTTAAAAGCGACGAAGTACATTTGATTTATAAATAAGGTGTGTAAATTTCACCTTTATATTCATGTTCATTGTAGGAATTTTAACACTTAATACGTGGATTATAAACTTTTATTTGTATTCGGGTCGCTCATCTTTGTTGAAGGAAGGGTTGGAGGACAAAGTGCTGCCGGAAATAGAAGTAAACATCCATGGCTAAAATAATTAAAACGTTTGTATTTCTTCGACACAACTGTTTATAGTAAACTGAGTTTCATGAATATAAAAACTAAAATCAGATAAAGTGGTGGATGCTTTTAGAACACTGTTATGCCAATTAATTACACATGCATAGTTACGAAAATATTGAGGGTGTAACGTTCTTAAAATGAAGATAACATGATATGATAAGCTGTGTCATATTTGAGCTACTAGATAGATAGATATATTGACCATTTGAGATACAAACATTGTACATATACAAATGTTGCACATATGGCATTGTCAATAAATATAATAAAAATATAATATA
>JAHWXV010594635.1:0-11059 GCA_024586415.1 Phrixothrix hirtus | reverse complement strand
TATATATATATATATATATATATATATATATATATATATCGAAATTTTGTGGACTTTTGAATGGTGTTAAAATATTTTTAAAAAACTACATTATTATAAAAGAAAAAAAATGTTAAAGGCAAAATCAAAGTTAAACTGTGAGTGGAGTTACTTCGATCACATGTCAAATTTTCATGTTTTAAGCAATGTAACCCTATAGCACAAGGTTTTCTTTGTTTGATAATGATAAAAATGACCTCATTTACCAATGAAATTTGGTTAAATTTGAAGGAAAAGAACCCAAAAAGTAAGTACAAATTTTATTTTTCAAAATGATAACAAGTTCTTGTAGCAATAAAGTTAGGTAACTCAAGAAACAGAATAAAAATGTTTAAAAAGTAATATCTAAAAAAATTATATGTAGCAGATACTGATAAATGCAAGTTTCGAATGCATTTGTTCGAAATATAAAAGAGACCCTCTGCATCACTACAAAATTAAAGGAACAAATTTTGAAAAGACATTTTTCTTAAAAATACAAAATAGAAACACTCTCTCTAACAAGTTTTACAAACACTTATACTATACTTTTGTCAAATACATGCCGGTCCCTGTTAATAATAGGTTGACATAGTTTTTATTTTCTCTGAGCGAAAACAACATTCCAAACGTCATCTACATCAGGAAACACAAAAGTGCCTTTTTCCCCAGGTATGAGCTCATAATTTTTACTACATGAGTTTTCCTTTAAGTTCAATATCTGAGCAACAAACAGCTTATTCTTCTCATTTCTAGTTTGCTCATCGTACGTCAACTCAACTAAAACAGCAGATTTTTTGTAGATTTTCAGCAGTGGCAGTAGTAAACGTGAAATTCATGTTCGTTCCTAAAATATTGGAACATTCTCCAATTTCATGTGGAAAATTGGGAACATCATGATTGCTATTGTCTGGATTTTCGATGGATTCTTTAGCATATTCAATACTTTATCTGCAAATGCAGTAATGTTCCTGCCAGGTTCGACATTTAATCTTTTGTTCTTTCGGAGTCGTTATTTTTAAATCATTGTTCTCTCAAAAACTTTCGACATTATAAACGTTGCCATTATCTTCGGCTCCAAGTAATTTTTTTAAAACCTGATCTTTATCTAGTGGATAAATTCCTGTGGCCGCACAACTGTTGATTAGATTCCGACCTACTGCTGAAGCTTCTTTGTCACCTTGGAATTCTCACCTGGTTTTTGAAGGCTGAGATTTATTTGTATTCATTTGTTGGAAGCATTTTTTCAAAAGGTGAGGAAGAGTGTTCTGGGATTTCCATTACATCAAAACACTTCTCTATGCAGTTCTCATGGACTTAAAAAAGCCAACATCTAATGGTTGGCAAAGATGTGTAGAGTTCAGAATAAAACATTCAAAACTAATACTATTTTCGGAGCATGATTTTAATACATCGTCGTCAAGGTGAGACGATAAATTGCCCCTATAAGTACCTTTCTACCTGGTAATCTATTACCATGTATAGGAACAAAATTGTAAACTAATCACAGAACATCACACTATCTATTAAATCAATTGCCTCTGCCACAGCAAGGTATTCCAACTGGTCTATGCTTCTTCCAAGTATCATACAAATGTACGCTCTTATAAATAACATATGGTGGTAAGAGCACTCCACTAGCACTCTTGGAGTGGTTACAAACTTTCTCAGGGTATTTTACCCCTATTTTATATATACCTAAATTCTTTCCTGGGCCATGTGCAATGTTTGACTCATCATAATTAAAGATATTGGTTGGTGGTAGATTGATATAAAATTCTTCAAGGGTTGCTCTTAAAACTGCAGCCTGTACATGTTTTATGTTTGTGGCTAAGCACTGACCATATGCGTCTTTGTGGCGTTGTAAGACTTTAAGGGCCCAATCCTTTCCCGGTAGGTTTTCTACAAACTTTTTGATTGATCATTCCTGTTTGTTTAAATACCATTTAGCCATCATTTTCAAGCCAAATAAATTTAAAGGGAAACCCCATTCAGCGCACTTTGCCACTGCTGACAGAATAGCTTTTTCCTCTGCACGAGAAATTATCGGCTGTGCTACAGGATTCTGAATATGTTTTCCATTATATTTATTATATAAAGCACCATATTATATTTTGTATAATTTTGATGCAGCTGTAATAGACATGCCTTCTTCAGCTATTGCACTTTGCAGTGCTGTTTTGCTGAAGTTTCGGCATTGCCTTGTACCGGGCATTTTTCTATAGTTACGTACCTTCCTGAGAAAGCCCAAAAAAATTCATTTTTGTACATTCATTTTTACCTACTCACGATGAGGAGCTACTTTGATTGCAATTAAAGATGCTCCACATGTACAATCAAAGTAACCCCTTGGTATTTCATTTAAAATAACTAATATGTTTATTATAACATGCAATTGAAGCAAAGATAGATCGACACACTAAGATCGCATAAGTTGGATTTACTATCTTGTGTGTATCCAGAAATGTTGATCTGCTTGGTACAACAGTTATTTTGCTATTAAAACACAGCTATTTTGCGAGGTTTCAAAAAGTATGCCAAAATATGCATCGCCACATTTCTGAATTGTCCTAATACATCCGTAAAGTTTTGTTTGAATAAATCAATTGTTTGCAATTCTGCTTTTATCAAAGTAGCCTCCTAGTATAAAAGTAACCCCACTTAACAGTTTTGCTTCACAATAAGCACATTTATTTGTTGAAGTAATTTAAATATATTATTCTAATTTTGCATATACAGTTTCAATAAACTTTTATGCATATAAGTTTTCTATATTGATAGAGAAATCAACCCAACATAAAATAAAATTTAAACACTGTAATAAAAAGGTTGCCCGTATTTTTCTATTTATGGAGTTATTCATATTTTTATTAATTCTTTCTAAATATTTTTACCCTTTAAGAAAAATGTCGAAAATTACAACTGCAAAACAAAAATGGAAAGCCAAGATTTTTATTAAAATTCTTTTATTTTACCAATTGTTTACAGCTTTTAAGAATATGGAACCAATTACTATTTTTAACTATACACAGTCTATTTTTACAAGATTTTTGCAGTTTTTCTGCAATGCCCCTACCATATAAAAATAGATAACAGGTGTATATAGTTTTAACAATATTGACTATCAAATAAAAACAATTACGAGGCACCATTAAAAATTCTTTAACATTTTAAATTTTTGATATGCTTAAAAATTTCCAGACAATTCCATGTAAGTGGAATCCTCGATCTAGACATTATAAAACTGGCCCTTCAAATATTTTTTTTTCCTGAATGAATACTCCTACAAATGACCTGCCAACTATATGTTATGAGCACTATTATAATCACATTGAAAACATTTAAAAGGTTTTATCTGTTATGAGTACGAAAATGATGATTTAAATGACTGTTTTGAATGTAACATATTCAAAATGAAAAAATTTAAATTGTGTATCTCCAGAATTTGTACAAAAAATGACTCACAAAAGTTCTTTTATAAGTGATACTATAATTACATTGAGAACATTTAAACCATTTATCTTTAGAACGAGGATGAAGGTGACTTACCAAATGACTTCTTTGAGACACTTTGAGAACATTAAATGGTTTATCTCTGGAATGAGTATGAAAATGATTTATGAAACTACTTTTATGGACAACTGTAATTATATTACAAACATTTAAATCGTTTATCTCTAGAATGAGTATGAAGGTAACTTACCAAATTACTTTTCTTAGCAGCACTATGACATTGAGAACATTCAAATGGTTAATTACCAGTGTAATTAGAAAAATTACTTTTCAAAGCACTTTTACATATAAATATTTTGTCTCCAAAATGAGCTCAAAAATAACTTATGAAACAACTTTAATGAGGAGTTCTATCACTACATTAAAAATATTTAAACTGTTTATCTTTAGAATGAGTATGGAGGTGAATTACCAGATTACTTTTATGGCCAGTACTATAATTACATTGAGAACATTTAAATGGCCTCTCTCCAGAATGAGTACGAAGATGACTTACCAAATGGCTTTTTTGGGCAGTATTAAAACTACATTGAGAACATTTAAAGGGTTTATCTCCAGAATGAGTACGAAAATGCCTTACTAAATTACTTTTATGGGCAGTACTATAATTACATTCAGAACATTTAAAAGGTTTATTGCCAATGTGACTACGAAAATGACTTTTCAAATCACTTTTACGGATAGTACTATAATTACATTGCAAACATTTAAATGGTTTATCTCTGGAATGAGTACAAAAATGACTTACAAAACTACTTTGATGGACTGTACTATAATTACATTGAGAACATTTAAAAGATTTATCTCTAGAATGAGTATGAAGGTGACTTACCAAATTACTTTTTTGGGCAGTACTATAATTACATTGAGAACATTTAAATGGTTTATCTCCAGAATGAGTACGAAGATGACTTACCAAATTCACTTTTTGGGCAGTACTATAATTACATTGAGAACATTTAAACGGTTTATCTCCAGAATGAGTACGAAAATGCCTTATTAAATTACTTTTATGTGCAGTACTATAATTACATTGAGAACATTTAAAAGGTTCAATGCCAATGTGACTACAAAAATGACTTTTCAAATCACTTTTACGGATAGTACTGTAATTACATTGAGAACATTTAAACCGTTTATGTTCAGAATGAGTATGGAGGTGAATTACCAGATTACTTTTGTGGCTAGTACTGTAATTACATTGAGAACATTTAAATGGTTTCTCTCCAGAATGAGTACGAAGATGACATACCAAATGGCTTTTTTGTGAAGTACTAAAATTACATTGGGAACATTTAAACGGTTTATCTCCAGAATGAGTACGAAAATGCCTTATTAAATTACTTTTATGGGCAGTACTATAATTACATTGAGAACATTTAAAAGGTTTGCCGATGTAACTACAAAAATGACTTTTTAAAGCACTTTTACGGGTAGTACTGTAATTACATTGAGAACATTTAAATTGTTTATCTCGGGAATGAGTACAAAAATGATTTATGAAACTACTTTTATAGACAGTACTGTAATGACATTTAGAACATCTAAACCATTTATCTCCAGAATGAGTATGAAGATGACTTACCAGATTAACTTTTTGAGCAGTACTATAATTACACTGAGGTTTAAATACAGCATGAATACGAAAGTGCATTTTTAAATATCTTTTTTCAGTGAAACTATAATTACATTTGGAACATTTAAAAGGTTTATCTCCAGTATGGGTATGCAGATGACTCACCAAACCATCTTTACGAGCAGTACTATATCCACATTGAGAGCATTTAAAAGGTCTCTCTCCAGAATGACTACGAAAATGGCTTACCAAACCACTTTTATGGGCTGTACTATAACTACATTGAAAACATTTGAATGGTTTATTTCCAGAATGATTATGAAAATGATCTACCAAACATCTTTTATGTGCAGTACTGTAATTACATTGCGAACATTTAAAACGTTTATATCCAGTGTGAGTATAAAGGTGTCTTTCTTCAATATGTATAAATAAATTTTCATTTGAAACATTTTTGCAGATTCCATCATTACACTGAGAAAGTTTTAATGGCCTTTCCATAGTATATACAGTGGTTTTCATATTGCTTTGTAGATAATATTTCGGTGTGTTTATGTTACTTTGGATCTGTTTCTGCATATTTAAACAAATTTCTGTTTCATTTAGATCAACTTCTTCCGTTTTAATTTCATCTTTAGCAATACTATTGAAATTGTTAAATGCATATATATTTGGTATAGATGGTAGTGAAAATAGGAAATCTGAATGAAGTAGTTCTTTACATTTGTCATATTTACAAATAAAATCAGATACAATAGTAATGGTCTTAAAACAATTTAAACATAAAATTATGTTCGAATTAGGGCGTAAATCCTATTAATAAAACAGTTAAAATGTGTAATAGAAATAAAATTCAGACTTACCAGTTCAGGGCAACAAGCATACAATTTATTACAACGTGATATTCCCTTTGCATTCATTTCAGAAGAAGCTACACAGATATTATTTTTTATTATCAAAGAGCAAGTTCGACAGCTTTTAGTTAAGGAATAGTTATAATTATTTTTAAAAACATCAATAAAGTTTATTTCATTAGTGCCTAACGAATTACTAGAATTTTCAGCCATTTTTCAAATTGTTATTGAGTTGTGGGATTGTAAAGAGTTTAATTATACAGGGTGTCCTCAATATAAGGCTCATTACTTTAACAGCGGATACATTTTAATATGCGCGCAAAAACGCTTATAAATTATATGTCTTAGGTCTAGTATTTCAATATCAGCTCAAGCTTTAGCTTACTTAACCCTTTCTATGTGTCCATGGAAACCATTGTAGTAATAATCATTTCCACAGCAACAAAGTATCGCTTAAGTAAGCTGGAAGCTTAAGCTACAATTGAAATATCGGGCCTAAATTGCATAGTTTTTGAAATATCTGCAATTAAAGTTTTCAAGCCGTCTCTGCTTTTTAATTTGGTCTAATGTATTCAACAAGAAATGGGTGGTCAACTATACGGCTTCGGTATGACGCATGCGATTTTAAAGCATTACCAATGAATGTTCTCAGATGTTATTTAAATACTCGAAAATGTATATGTTAATTATGCTTAAAATAAAAAGTTTTATTTTCTTCCTTAAATTTCTAGTTGTGTGTTAATTGTGCAAGTTTATAAAATCTTTAAAATAAAAACAAGGTTTTTACTATATAGGTACCATTTTTACATTTAAATAAGTTTCATTTTTACAAAGCCACTTTATCAGGAAATTAAATTATGTTTGATAAATATCTTCATATTAATTTTGCAATCGCCTGTGTTGTATACATAATTTAAATTTTGTGAAAATAGTTAAAAATCTAAAAATAGATCTAATTAAATGTTATGTAATTTATAAGTAGTAAAAAAATAGCCTCATATAAATTAATGAATTAAAGATATATACGTCAGTTTCACATATTTATCAAATAAGTTTATAATAATGAATGCATAAATAATTGTAATTAATAAGCAATAGTGTTATAGTACAAGCAAACTTGGATGATATAAAGGAATACGTTAGATTACTTTTTATTAAAACAGCTGGTGACCTTGACTCGAAAAAGTACATTTATACTAAATGTAAACCGATACTTTGTTTATTAAATATGGGCACATTAAATCACTTTCATTTTTACAAAGCCGCTGTAGCACCACGTTAAATTCGTTTGATAAATATCTTTATATCATTAGTATTTGCATTGCTTATATTGTGTATAATTGAAAATTTGTTAAACTAGTTAAACATCTAAATGGTTGGAATTTCATAAAATTTTGCATAATTTGTATGTTCCTACAAATTAATGTAAATAAAACTTGTGTCAACTTAAGTTATTTATCAAATAAATTTATAATAATTAATGCGTAAATAATTATAATTAACAAGCAATCGTGTTTTAATACATACAATCAAACTTAGATGATTTAAAGAAATACGTTGGACTACTTGTTATTAAAACAGCTGGCGACCTTGATTCGAAAAAATATAATCATACTAAATGTAAACGGATACTTTATCAACAAAAACAAAGTTGTGTTTATGTTTTTAAGTACGCTTGATGGTAGAGGATATACAGGTCCTGTAACGTTACGGTTTTCTCTGATCACGTCGCGGGGAAAAATTATTTATATTTTGCTTTTCCAGGAAACAGCGTGAGGCCGCGTTCTGTCTTTACAAGATTTTTCTTGATGTTTATACCTAACTAAATTAGTTAATAAATAACAACGCAACAAACCTTCATAAGTTATATATTACAAATAAAAATAAATGGATGATTAATTAGAAATAAAAATTATTTACAAGATGAGTATGAGAGGTCCAAAATAGTTATATACAAAATAACGAAAGGTTCAAAACAATTATGTAAACGTTCTGTAATACTAAAACAAATATGTACAGAGTTAACTAAATGAACTGCTCGTTTAGCTGTTCTTTTGCGTTTACAACGACGGTAATTAAATATTGAATTTTAATTCGTAAAGCTCAATCAATGAATGTATATGATAATTGTTGATGGCAATCAGTTTGTTTCAGCTAGTGTTAATGTTAGCAACGGACGGATGATACTGTTGAACTAGTATCAATGAAATTATTTAATTAGCACTTTTCATCATAAGGCTTTCAACCAAGGGTAATTAATTTCTACAGGCCTTAAACAAATGCTAGAATGCTGTTGGAGGTTGTCTAAGAACGGGTCTCGTATCAATGCTTCTCACATCAATACACGAACGATTTTCAATAATCGACCTAAAGGACTTTATGCGCTCCTGTTACATATACCTTCTGCGGTCTGTATACCTCGTAACGCCGGCTCTTATGGTACGAGCAACAAACGGCGCGTTCACTAAATCTCTATGCGGGTCTATTGCATTACTTCGTCGAGTCGTACGTTCAACTGCGACGACGAAATTTAGACGGGCTTCGCGCAGTGTAGGACGGTGATTTTCAAGATACTTCAGTTACCTTATCGCCCAAGCAACTGTTTAACTGAAGGATCGTGATTAACTTTCGGCGACGGTGCCCGTTGCCCAAGCAGCAAAGTTCCGTCGGCGATAGCAGAAAGTGAAAACTAGGTTTGTCGGCTCGGTTATAAAATTTAAATCAAAGGTTGATTCATTAAGCGAGCCCCACCATGAGAGTGCAGCTCGATGTTTACGGCTTCGCGGTCGGATTGGGAGTACGCCGGCTTGGCAATTGATGTCCTCTGCTTCGCGGTCGGAGTCAAAGCATATCGTGGTTCTCGGCTCCGCGGTCTGAGTCGAAGTCTGTACGGCTTCATAGTTGAAATCGTAGTATATCCTAAGTATTCTTGCATCGCTCTTTATATACTTATTTAGGATGCGGTATCTTTATTCCACTAGTGTACCTTATTTGCTATTTCATTCTTGCTCTTTACGATAAATTCTTGTAGCGTATTAAGATTTAAAATCGTAACATTTTATTTGATATATACAATTACTTAACTTATTTTAATTAAATATATTATTTGTAGTTTGTCTAATTCTAATTAGGCAAGCTACTGGATTTACAAACATTTATATACAGGGTGGTCCAAAAGTAATGGTTCACAGAGCAAACTTAAATTCTTGACATAAAAAATTACTTTTTAACCTAACTTACCTTGGTCCAAAAATAATTACTTAAAAAGATACAAGGCGTTAAAGTTTGAATTTTTATTTTCATTTTCTGCCATAACTTTTGAAATGTTTCATATATTAATAGAAACATTGGTACACAAGGGTTTTTTACATGAGAAATTGTAATATGATACCTATTTTACTACAACTTATACGGGGTGCTCTCTGCACTAGTGACATTAGTTTAATAAGGATATTACTTTTTTGTGCTTAAATTTAGATTATTTTTAATTCAAGGTATACTCTAAAAATGTCTCCAAAATCAACCGTTTGTCAAAAATTTGCTACTGAAATATCCGATACAAAGTAGCAGACAAACAATTATTAATGATGTTCAACATAGTAGGCGGCTTCTCTAGCACAAAAATATCAAAGTCTTGTCAAAACGTTTCCGGTATTTATTGGCTTATTAAATAATTAATAAAATAAATAATGAAATAAAATATCTATTATTTATAATTTCTTAAATTAGACAAGAAATATTCATTAACGCAAAGGTAACAATTATTTGATTAATATTTACATTTACAGAATATTGTTCCTGGGTAACAAATTTTCAAAATGTCCTCCATTAGGTTGGATACATTTCTGTATTCTTTTTGCAAAAGACCACCTTAGTTTAGATAATATTTCTTCGCTTCGTAATGGAACAAAAGCATTTAAAAATTTTTGCCATAACTCATCTCATGAATTTATAGCTTCACTATAAACAATCGATTTTACGTATCCCCGAACGCAAAAGCCCAAAGGATTAAAATCGGGTTACGTGCTGGCCAACGAAATTCTCTGCCACGGCCAATCCACCGTCAAGGAAAATAGTTATTGAGGTAGTTCCTGACTTGTACAGAAACATGAGCCGGTGCTCCATCTAGCATAAAGATTATATTTTGTCTTAAAAGTAATGGTAAATTATCCATTAAGTCGACAAATCTATTTTGTAAAAAATTTAAGTATGTGCGACCATCGAGATTAGCTGGTAATTCATATGGTTCCAACACACAATCTCCAATGATGTCACATCAAACATTAATCTTGAATTCGTGCTGGAAATGTCGTTCAGTTACCATATGGGGATTTTCAACTTCCCATATATGCTTATTTCGGAAATTATAAACACCATGTCGAGTGAACGTTGCTTCATCCGTAAATAATATATTTTTTAGAAACATATGATCAGCATTCATTTGATGTTCAATAAAACATGAAAACTGTAATTTAGGTAAGTAATCCGTTGGCAGTAAATTTTGAACGGGTGTAAAGTGGTGCGTATAAAAATTTTGTTTGTTAAGCGCTCGAAAAACAGACGATTTACTTATACCTGTCGCAGCAGTCAATCACCTTGTACTTATTTCTGCATTTTCCGCAATACGAACTAAAATTTCCTCTTCATGATTTACTGTCACACTTCTTGGATGACCTAAAGTATCTTGTTTAGAGCGAAATGAACCACATTCGCCTAATTGGTATTAAAGGTAAAAAATTTATAATCAGGCTGTCGTCTGTTAGGGTACACGTTGACATATCTACGATGCGCACCCCGCCCATTATAATTTTCTTGAGCGTAAATGCAAATCATATCACGCATTTCATGATTGCTAAATACATTATGACGAGGCATTTTAATTAAACATTTCTCTTCCAAGATAAACAGATAACCAAATCATACGTTTTTGACAAGATTTCACTTTAACATTAACAATTCGTTTGTTCTAGAGAAGCCACCTACTATGTTGAACACTGTTCCCGCCTTATCGTCTTCATGCTTATTCTGGTCCTTTTGGGCGCTCGCGTGTATGACGTCCTTTAGGGCATATTATCATGTAGTTCGGAGACATTCGATT